>JABUQX010031894.1:82500-98350 GCA_015478945.1 Trachelipus rathkii
GAGACATTTCCAAATCTTTCTTTTGACGATAGATTCGAAAGCTTTAGAAAGAACGCAGGTTAAGGCGATAGGACGATATTCAGGAAGTTTAGAAGAGTGCCTATTTTCTTGGACAGGATGAATGAACGAATCTTTCCATTAGGACGAGAAGGTAAAAGTTAATCCTATAGAAATTTGCTTCTCTGTATTATAATCGGAGGCAAAAATGGGCTTAGGAGATAGTGAAGGAAAATTTTGAGATGCTAAATATGGGAGAGAACAAGGAATGAACCTTCTGAAATGGAGGGAACATTTATCAGAAAATGTAATTACAAAGTTTATATAAAAAGACGCCGTACGTCGTCGAATAAGCCTTCACAAAAGCTGACACATATTTAAATAAATGCATAAATAGGAAGGTAATAGTTAACTAAATACCTAGATAACTGATTTAGTTACCCTATATTTTACCTTGACTAATACTAGTGAAATTTAATAGTTCAATTTTCTCTTTATAATGCAACTGAATTTTATTGGAAAATGACGAATAAATATGTACAAATAGATAACGGTTTTCATAGCCTAATATTTTTGGTAAATTGTCAAATAATAAAATCCTATTGACGAAATAAATGAAACGTTTGTTGAAAAGAATATTTTTTTTCTTTCGGTTTAGTTATGGAGTTGCCGAAAGACTTTTAACATTGCCGAATACAAATTCTGCATTGACGAATTGTGTTATTTAAATACCGATCTATCTTACATTGTTGAATAACATAAAAATTTTACCGAATTTGTGTGACGAATATCGAGATCAAATAACAAATTCTAGAAAGTGCTAAAAAAGTATCGAAAAATGATTGGAAATTGCTAGATTAAAAATTATTTTATCGAAATTATCTAAAATCTGTCCAAATGAAATTGAAAAAAGATATATATATGTTATTAATTATATAAAATATATATTATAATATATTATATATATGTATATATATATTATATATAAATATATATACTATCATAATATTAATTATATTATGTGATGAGATCTGTTGGTATGTCGATGTGTGTGTGTGTGTGTTGTGTGTGTTTGTGTGTGTGTGTGTGTGTGTGTATGTGTGTGTGTGTGTATGTGTGTGTGTGTGTGTGTTGAGGAAGTGGGCGCTGTTAGAAGCGATGCCATACTTGAAATTGGGCATATAGAGTTAGAGGGTTAGGGGAAACATTCCACTGTACTGTACTAAATCAACTGACTACTAAAAATTCTTTGCCTACTTAAATAAAAAAAAAAAGACCAAATTCTTTCGTATTCTCCGTTCTCTGAAGTCATCATTCATGATATTTTGAATATTTATCAACGTTAATTGATTTCTCCTGGTCCTAAAGACACTGCTCGTAAACTCGCCTTTCATTTTTCTCTTCACAAAACTCGATCAGATGGTGCATATCCCTGTCTATATTCCAGATTATCTTGCAAATGAACAATCATACTAGACCTTTTATGAACTTTCAGTCTTTCTCCTTCATACAAAAATAAACACTTTCCTCTTTGGAATTGTTTCTGTATTCTGTCTTTTCAAATCTTCTACAGGAACGGCCAAAACCATCTTCGAGTATACGGTTTTAACACCTAGGTATTGTTTACTGTTCGAACCTGGGATCTTACTTCTATTTATTTCCCTTAGAACGATAAGCTCTTCTACGTGGGCAAAAACACATAGCGGAGGTGGTTCTCTCCTTTCAGTATTGGAGTAACTGACATCTGATCTTTCTCGTATTACTATTTGGATAGAGAAAACATGGTTATTTTCAATGCCTGGAAATTCTATCGAGAGAGAGAGAGAGAGAGAAGAGAGAGAAGAGAGAGAGAGAGAGGAATAGCAACGAGAAGCCATCCCTCTCGAGAGAGAGAGAGAGATGTCGGACTTATGTATCTCACTCATATACTCTCACTCTTGTATATAGTGCCGATGCATTAATGTCCTGCATTATAGTGATAATGAAAAAAAGAAAAAGTTAACACTCAATTTCAGTCTGTGCCTTCTACCAGCTTTACGATCCTCTTGGAGATATTCTTCCGTATGCATAGCTCTACCTAGGTTACTCTCACTCGATTTAAAGTTAATCTGTGGTATGATTATATGCCCGTGCATTTCAATAAATTTGGGGTTTTTTTTTTTTTTTTTTTTTTTTTTTTGTTTTTTTTTTTTTTTTTTTGTTAATAATTGTTGGACGATATTCGGCAACGAGGTGGGCAGTCCTGCTTCTTAACTATTTGTTCCGCTTAATCGCATTGCTTATTCGCATTAATAGTATAAATATAATATACGCTTATATATTTACTTGGTTACTGTTAAATAACTTCCGACATAAAGCATGTCCCATATTTTTTGGAGTGGATGTAGCCCCGCAGTTCCTATAGTAGAGCCGCCACCGATATATATATATATATATATAATAATTATATTATATATATATATATTATATATATATATTATATATATATATATATATATTATTAATATATATTATATAATAATTTATATGTTTAGTATATAATAATATATAATATATTATATAATATATCATATATATATAATATATATATATATATATATATATTATATATATATATATATATATATATGATATATATATATATATTATAGTTATAAAGATATATTTAAATATCATTATTATATATATATATATATATACTTTAATAATATATATATATATATTATATATAATATTATATTATATATAATTATATAGTATTATATATATATATATATTACTATATATAATATTATTATCAGATATAGCAATAAAATAAAATGTATCGATCACATGATTTATTGTAGTCCCCAACTTTTTGTGAGAGAGAGTTGCGAGAAAATTTCCGTCCTCGACCCCCATATTTACCCTTTAAAAAATTATTTGTCCCACAAAAGTTTGACAAAGAGTTGGATTTTTTTATGATGTTAATTATTTTTATGGGTCCGGAATATATATATATTCCCTATATATATATATATATATATATATTGATATATATATATATATTATATATATATATTATACTAATATTATATATATTATATTATAGTATATAAATAAATATATATATTATATCTTATATATATATATATATATATATTATATATATATATATATATTATATATATAATATAATTATATATTTTTTAATATTAAATATATATTATATATATAATATTATATATATATATTATAATATTATATATACATATATAATTTATATTATAATATATATTTAATATATATTATAACTAGTATAGGCCACCATTCCTATATGACTAATATTACCGTATTATATTCTAACTATATTATGATTTGTATACTTAATAAGTATTTATGATATAATAAAAGCGTTTGCATTAATTATTTGACGATCGCTACTGATTATATTATCTATTTATATATCGATATAGTCTTTATAAACGTATATATAGTAATATATAAATTCGAGGCTTATTTGTAATCCCGTTTATATTAATCTTTCATTGTTACTTATATTGATATAGTATAATATTATAATATCTTAGAATTATTATGTAAATTCAATATTTCTATGTATTAATTATTATTATTGGATATTAATTTCAACACAGTATTGTGTTAAATAATAGTAAGCCTAACTTAGTATACTATGATCTATCATGGCTTTTCATAATCATAAATTATTTCGCTGACAGTCGTTCTTTGAACACTAATTTGCGTGATGGTTTGATTCCTGTAACGTTACTACTGACTTATACTATAGCAAACCACAGCTCACTCTCTAAAGATTATATAAATAGTACTTAGATCTTATGATATATTATAACATACATGCAGATTCATAAGGTATTCATTCTATTTCATCTACATATCTCTGTTTTATCGTAATTAAATCATATATTATAGTGAACTTATAGCTCACTGATGCATAATCTGTCTATATAATTATTACTTAATGCTAACTAGTATGTCTCTGATGCAGAAGTCAGTAATGCGAACTCTCACAGTGACTTATTATCTAATAAGTATACTACTTCTACTCTTTAATCCACTTATAATAGCCAGTAGATATCTACTCTGAATTGATATAGTGTGAGCTATACAGTGAGTAGTATAACTATATAGGGTATAGTAGTAGAGTAGTAGTATATAGTGATATTATATAGTTAGTATAGTGATATATATAGGGATATAATATATATTTATATTATACTATATAGTACATATATATATATATTATAATATATATATAATATATGATATATATATTATATATATATCATATATAATATATATATATATTATATATATATATATAATATAATAATATATATATAATAACATATATATTAAAAGGAGTTTCTTTTCTCAGGATAAAATTGAAAAGTATAAATTGATTTCGTATTATTATTATTATTATTATTGATTGAATTGATTTATTTTATTATTATTAATTTTATTATTATTATTATATTATATTATTATTATTAGTTATTATATTTATTATTACTTATTTTTCATTATTATTATTATCTTTATTCATTATATTATTATTATATTACTTATTATTATTGATTATCTATTATTAATTATTATTATTTTCATTATGATTAGTATTCGATTATTTATTATTATATTATATTATTTATTTTATTATATTATTATTATTATTAGTTATTATATTATTATTGATTGATTATTATTATATATTATTCATTATAATGATCAATAATATAATTATTAATTATTATTGATTATTAATATTATTATTATTATTATTATTTATTTATTTATAATCTATTATGTATTCATATTATTATTATTATTATTATTATTATTATTATTATTATATTATTATTATGTATTATCATTATTATTATTATGTACTTGCATTCTATTAAACATATTATTATTTATTATTTAGATTACTATTATTTTCATTATTCTATGTTAAGGTTAGGTTATATATTATAGTATTATTATTATTATGTATATTAATTTTATATTATTATTATTGATTATTATTATTTATTATTAATTATTATTATAATAGTAAAATAAATATTATTATTATTATTATTATTTTATTAGTTATTATTATTATTATTATTATTATTAATATTGATTATATTTTTTTAATTATTATATTATTTTTATGATTATTATTATTATTATTATTGATTATTATTATTGATTATTATTTTTATTTATCTATTTTGTTTTATAATCTAAAATGGTTCATATTTATTTACAGAGCTGTTCTAATAATCGGATTATATTATAAGTATTATTATTATTATATTATTATTATTTTTATCTATATTATATTATTATTAATTATATATTTATTTTATTATTATTATTATTATTATTATTATTATTATATATGATGAGTTATAATAATATATTAATTTATTATTATTATTAATTATTATAGTTAATTATTATTATTATTATTTTTTATTGTTATTATATTATTTATATATATTATTATTATTTTATATTATTATTATTATTGATTATTATTATTATATTATCTATTTACTATTATTATATTATTTTTATCCTTAATGCGATGTATGTCTGAATTTTAGTATTGTGATTCTTATTTTAATATTATTACTGCTATTTGTATTTGATTACTCTATTCATGTTAATAGTATAGTAGTAGTTTTTCTTTATTTATTAATGATTATTATTTTATTGATATTGTTATTATTATTATTATTATATTATTATATTACTTATTGATTATTATTATTTTTATTATTATTATTGATTATTATTATTATTATATTATTATTATTATTATTATTATTATTATTATTATTTTTGTTTGTTCTTATTACTTATCTTTATTATTATCATTATTTTTGTCATTCTATTATGAATATGTAATTTGGGCTCATTGCGACGAGACCGCTCCCGCCTAGTAAGGCCCTTTGTCTCATCTACTTCTATTATTTTGGATATTAATTTACTAATTTATAACTTTGTACTTAATAGAGAGAATAAAATATTTTCTGCTCTCGAGTGATTTTGATTTTTGATTATCTTTTATTACTTATTTATTATTATTATTAATTATTATTAATTATTTTATTATATTATTCTATTATTATTATTATTAATTATTATTTATTAGTATATTTAATTATATATTATTGATTTCTATTATTATTTTGCATTATACATTATTTTCTTATTATTATTTTTCAATTTGGTTTTCCTATTATTATATTATTTATTATTATATTATATTTTTATTATTATTATTTTTATTATTAGTATTTTATTTATATTATTATTAATTATTATTATTATTACTTCAAGATCAGAATATGCTTCAAACCGATTATTGCATATTCTTACCATTGAAATTAGAAAATAGTTTTCATATTTTTCATTTATTCATTATTATTATTATATTATATATCATTTATTATTTTATTCATTATTATTATTATTATGATTATTATTATTATTATTATTATTATTATATTATTATTATTATTATATTTATTATTATTATTATTATTTTAATTATTATTTCATTATATCGATTATTATATTATATCTATTATTTTTATTTATATTATATTTTATTATAATTTATTTATTATTATATATTATTATATTTTTTATCTATTATTATATATCATATATTATTACTTATTGTATTATTATTATCTATTATTATTATTATATTTTATTATATATTATTTATTATTTTTATTATTATTATTATTATTATTATTATATTATTATTATTTATTATTATTCATTATTATTATTCCATGATTATTATTATTATTATATATTATTCAAGTTATTTCTCTCTCTATTATTATTATATATTATTATTCTTATTATTATCTATATTATTATTATTAGCTAGTAGTAGTAGTAGTAGTAGTAGTAGTGAGTTATTGTAGATATACACACAAAAAATAGTAGTAGTAGGAAGTAGTCATTTTAAAGAGGAGAATGTTAATGGAATGCGCACACTTTTTCTAGGAAACTGTTTTACTCAGACTAAAGGGTAATTAAAACAAAAAATTGAATGTGCTCCACTTCATCTCCTCTCTCTCTTCTCTCTCTATCATTCTCTCTCTCTCTCTCCTCTCTCTCTCTCTCTCTCTCTCTCTCTCTCTCTCTTCTCTCTCTGCCTCTCTCTTCTCCTCTTCTCCAGAATAAAGAAAAAAATTAACAAACTTAACTTTGAATGTGAGGGCGCTGTTAAAAAATTCTATTCTACTAATTTTCCCACTATTATATTTTATATATATATATATATATATATACTATTATTATATATATATATTATATATAATATATAATATATATAATATATATATATATAATATATATATAGTATATATATATATATATATATATATTAAATAATTTTATTATATAATAGTAATAGAAGTAATAATAAAGATTAAAGAAATACCACTAGAGATCTCAGACGACCTACAGTAATGATAAAGAATTTAATAGACAGTTATATATAATATATTAATATGCTATATAGTAGCAAATTGAACGAACCTTATAAAACTTATATAATCTATGAGTCATCGATATGAGATCACGGATATAGACTATAACGGACATGTGGCGATGCAAAGTAAGTTTAGCCGATCTCCACGTATTACCTATATATCACAAAAATTGATGCTGATATACTAACAAAAACTCATAAAGTATTACTTATAAGAATGTTTAAAATGTATAGTATATAGTATACTTAGTAATTCGTTATTAACGATAAATATAGTTTAAAAAAAAATTAGAAAAAATATGCCAAAGAAACCTGATAAAGTTACTTTGAGAACAAGTTTAGAATCACATGTACTTATAGTTTGAGACACTTCACTAAGTAGTTAGCTTTAGCTCAAGTAATAAGCTATCACTCAGATAAAGCGTATACACTAACTATACTCGCTCTCATGTTTCTTAGTTTAATCACGATCTTCCAGAGAGTGTAAAAAGATCATTGATTAGCCTCACTATGCATATTGAAATAATAGCGTTATATAATATGGTAAAGTATATAATTTATGTCATCATGATAGCAAACCTCATTCATATCAACTAACAATAATAAAAGCTGATTTCACTATATAAGTTTCTCTGATCTTGAGTCGATCTAAGCAATACTCTACTAAACAACTATATAGTACTACTAAAATCGTATAGTCTTCAGTTACCGCTAAGTACAAGTATCCAATACTATATTGCTCGCGAATAGAGTTACCAACCACTTTCATGCTAATATCACCCCAAGATCAACTCTTAATTATCATCTTTATCTATTTTTCCATAGGGACTTTAAGATACAAATATGGAAGTTACCAGAATTGTTATAAAATATCTTTGAAACCTTAGATAAGTAAGGAGTATAATGTAAAATATAAAAGTAGTGATATGTGAAATTAATTCCATCAGAGAGCGACCGTTAAACATCTTGTAAGGGGAACTACTAGTATAATAAGGTGAGGAAGAATTTATTAGTGGATAATAATTAGAATAAATTACTAATTAGTAGGTATATAAATGGTAATAATAAAATTAAGTATTGTGATTTCTTCTTCTTCTATATTATATATAGGAAGTAAATATTATTACTGAGCAGGATGAGTATCTCAGAGGAGGGCTTAAATAACATAAGTATAAGAATATAAAATAACTATAGTCATCAGAAATCTCTTTTAAAAGAGAGTAGGTAATAAGTATAATTAATATATAAGTTTAGTAGCATATTATAAGAGGTAAAACTAAAGGCTGTGATGGATCGAACACCGTCAAACGTCCAGACCCCGACCATAATACTTAATAGATAATAAATGAAAACTGTGATATATATATACGTATATATACTTGACTCAAAAAAAATATTGATAAAATGTTACTTTAATAAGTGAAGCAAATAATAAAATGTTAAGAAATAGTGCTACGGCTTATGAACTATCTAATATTAAATCATGACACAGACTTAAAAAAGAATAGTAGATGTGAAGCAAAACAGTATATACTTGTATAAGGATAATGAGTATACTATTATACACACGAAAGAAAACGTAATAAATATATGTATAACTATTCATATATGATGATAATTTCGATATTGTGATCATCTATATAAATTTCAATTAAATAAGGAAAATAATACATTGTGTTAAAAAGGTAATGAATATTGGTTCACTCTATGACATGTTAAAACTAGATAATCCGGAAGCAAACAGAACTATTCTGAGGAGCGCAACAAGAGACATATTTTCGTTTCGGTAATCTCACAATGGCTGTGTTCGTTTTCTTTGAGAGGGTTCAAACCCTTTTCCGAGGATAATTTCGATGATGAACAAATAGCATTCAGTTAAGCGTGTATAAATTGGAGATATAATGATACAGGGGGCAATTCGAAATCCAGTGTGAGACACAAAACTATACTCGAAAATGTGTACCACGACATGCAAACTTGGAGTGCAAAAGAATTTACTGCCGCTCCGTTCACTATCTTAAGCTTAAACCTTGTCTACCGGTTAGCACACACTCTATAAGGACTCCATGATAAATTTTATTTATTCCATCCTCCTTTATATGTTATTTTTGGTAAAACGTTGAGTCTCACTAATGACGCGCAAACTCTCACCCAGTACCGGTAATCTTCACGAAAGTTTGGGCATTAAGAGAACTCTTGAACAAATTCTTAAGTAATAGAAAAATGGAGTAGGAATGAAAAAGGGTGAAGTTGAGAGGATGGTATGGGGTTATACATAATAAGAGGAAAGTATAAGATCTAAGTAGTTAGAAGCTGAGAGAGAGTTAGATGTAAAAATAACATAATGAGTATCTAGGTACTTGACATTTTCATAAGGTGGCGTAAAATATTCTAAATAACAGGAATTACAGCTTAATTTTAGTATTTTAGTTATATTTTAATGTACACAATGCAATACCGACACACCAGAAGGAACATCTTAAAGTGAAAAAATATTTTTATTAAAAAATAAGAAAGTGCTAAATAAGTACTGTTGGAAATAAAATGTAAAAATAAGTAATATGTATAAATTATTAGCTTATCCCTAGGGACATCAATGTATATTACTATTATATATTTTTCTAGTCAATTATGTTACAACTATATGGTGTGGGGAAGCTCAAAACAGACTTGAAACAAACTAAGGGTAAAATTAGTTTGAAGTATAGTAGATGGTAAATAATGTAAGTTATGAGTTTAAACCTTGCCGTTAAAATACCACTACTAGAGAGTATGTGTAGGTAACTCTTTAACATGGCAAGAGGAATAATAATGAGAAGTAGTCATAGATTATTTGTTCTAAGTGATATGAATTAATGCCAAGCGAGTATACTCATTGAATATAGATTGAATAATAGATGAAAACCGAAGATTAAGGTATTATTGATATCTAATTTCAAAGACCATTAAATTAATTAAATATCCATGAATAAATATATTATTAAGGATTCAAAGGGAAAGGCCTAATTGAATAATAATAAGGGAGATTTCTATGCTTAAATATTCGATAATAAACTATATATTAATATTTTAAATAATCAAAATTATGCTGTAGAAGTAAAATATATACCTATATATTACAATACCTATGAAAATAAATGGTCCATTTAAAATATTAACATAAAGGCATGGTTCAAAATGGAACACCTTAGTTACATAATTGTCTCTGATAAATATTTTAACAAACTCTACAGCATTAAAAGATAGATCATGGTTCAAAAATGACAAAAAATAATTAATATATAGCTACAACATAATAATAGTAAATATAAAGTAAATCTATCTGAAAATAAAAGGTAAACTACATAAATTTTAAATCAGTGCAAATAGTACGAATTTGATAAGTCAGAAGTACTCGCAGTGGCCTCAGATAAATCATGCTCTATAGATATAAAGCAATACATGGCGTCGCCCTGCGAGTTTTTTTTATTTCCTCCCCTATAAAATATATAAATAATAAAGCTATTTTATATAGGGTAGTTAAAAGATTAAATTTATTTATAGATGACTTATTTAATGTAATATTAATATATATAATTATATATATATACTTATAATGGATAAATTATTCTATTATTCTTAAATTTAAATATAATATATTAATATAGTAATCTATATTTAAGATTAACTTTAAAACATTAATATATTCTAGGATAATACATAGATATAATACTAGTAATCTTATAGATACAAATTTTTTTATATACTAAAATTGAAATATATTAATATTCTTATTTAATACCTTAATATTACATTAAAAATAAAACTATTCAGCATTGTCAAAGTATGAATAAAAATTAAAATACTATTGAAATAATAAATAGGTAAATCTAGTGTCTCTTATAAAGAAGATAAAAATTTAAGAAATGACATTCCCTAATATGCAAGATCGGAAAATTCTACATATATTATAGAGCAAGTATGTTCAAATATTTGATATATTCATTATAATATAAAGTAAATTTATCAATTTGAGCGTTCATAGGCATCATTTATCTAATAACTTACTGTTTGATTAAATAACACTCACTCTCCACTCTCGCGTCTCTACACACTATATTATTTCTGTGTATTAACTACATATTTCATAGTCCAACCTTCGTTTTTTAAGCCTGTCGTCTCCAAGTAACTTTCGTAGCTCCAAGTCTTGATCCTTTTAGCTAAGATAGTGTATACTGAAGTAAGCGCTCTACTTTACTGTGTGTAGCTGCTCGTAATGGTAGCTGGTAGTTAAGTATATATCATCAAAGCTTATATATCTTTTTTATTAATAGTTCAGACAGAAATAGGACAAGGTTTCAGTCTCCTTTAAGAACATAGCGGAGTACAACAAAGATCTGTTTAAGTCAATTCCATTCTACTCAGTTTCTATGTTCCATTCCAATAATTATTTTGTAACCAAAGTATTCTAGACTCTTTACTTCTAATTGACCTTAAACTCTAAGTGGGAAAACTATAATATAATAATAAAGCTAGTTCGTTATACTCCTTGATTTAATTACACTCGTAATAATTTTTAATGCAGGTAGCATGTGTGAAAAGAAGTAGATTACTAATATGTCAATCGCATAAGCTGGTTTATATAATTGTTAATTTTCCTATATAGTAGTAACGTAACGGCGTATATTTACCTAAGAGAAGTTTAATATTTAAATTCAGTAGATAACTAGTGAATTCTATTAAGGATCTTCTCCAGAAGTCCGTGGGATTTAAGTAAAAAAGATATGATTATTATATATAATGGGTTTATGTCTGCGGTGCTGTACATTGTTATACCTATTTATCACTAACAACTCTCCGTGATATCATTCATTATCAAGTCCAGTTGCTAATCAGGTCATATTATGTTGAATTAGCTTCTCTTTATTATCCACATTTCATTCAGTGTGATTTATTTCATTCTATCTTTAATTTCTCAAGAGGTTCTCGAATCATTTCCACAATGTCTGTTGTGATATCGTGCTGAGCTATGAGCGTGTTTCTGTTATCGAGCTTATTCTGCAGCTCCTCCAAATTAAAAATGCCAGAATAGTGCTTAGTGTGTGGATGTCATTTAAAACAAACTGGACATCGTAAGCAATTCGTGTCTGAGTTCAAAGTAAACGTTGATCTGAAAATTTATTGTATCTTCTTTCGATACATTTAGAAACATAAATACAATTATAGCCATGTGAAATGAATTATAGACAACTTACATGCCGAAATAAACAAACGTGATCATGTTAATTCCATGTCTGCAATTGCTTTGTGCTTTATATTCACAACACTTGATATAGCGCCCGAATTAAAATTTCGGCTCTACTTTGCGGCCCTTAAATAAGCCAAATTTATAAGTTCCTTAAAAACATAAGACCAAATGGATTAAGCAATCATACCCCCGAAAAATAAAGGGAAATTTCAAATTCCTGATTATGATTTGGTTTGGTTATAATGTTGAGTTTTGAGCTTCTATATATTCATAAGCAACTTTTGGAGAGTTTTTTATAATAGTTTACCATTAAACAGAGAGTAAATGCGCGCTTTATTTAATAGCTGTGTCATCCCGCATTTAGCATACATATTCAGATTGCTTAACCATTGTGCAAGCTATTCTCTTTTGAGTTGCTCAAGCGTGCGTCTGGTTCCGAGAACCCACTATACTGATGTCCGGTTGTCATTCAGCAGTGTTCTTTGGGGAGTGGTTGGGGCGTGGTCCATAAATTTTTCTTTTTCTGATAGCGTACCGGAGAAAAACTCAGCTAAAAAACGCAATAAAGTCCATTAGTGGATAATAAGATTATCTATTTCCAAAATTAGATATAATGCGGATTTCTAAAGTTGATTTTATATGTGTTTATCATAAATCATTTGTAATATCTATATCTATAATATATTACTACAGTTTAGTTTGTGTTGAAGAGTTTACAATTGATTATATTATAATAGCTTAATCAATGCTTTTTTATATTTATTCCTGACAATATTGCTTTGGCACCTCCTTCTCTAATATTGCCAGATCAGGCGTACATTCAGAACCCTTAAAAGCCCACGCATTTTTTACGGTAATTAAAATCCAGTTCATCAGTCCGTGACAAAATCGTCAATGTCTATTTCGCCAAATGGTTTTGTTAGCCGGGTTTCCAATCGCATTTCTAGTTCTATATAATATAACAAGAATATGGTCTAAGAAATAAAAGTATCGCGCCTTGTAGAGGTTCGAGTAAAAGTGGAAAGCAAGAGATAGAAATGAGAGATGACACGACATCCTTAAGAAATTAAGCATGGAAGGGACACAACATGAACCAATATTTTATCGCAATTTATCTGGTTCTTACATATAAATTTGCAACGACAAACTAACTACGGGACTAACCTCTGATTGTTCTCTATTATCAACGCAATTATTGTGCTTTCAATATCTAAATTCGAGGTTTGTTCGATCGTGAATCTTGGAAACTAGACCTGATATCGCATATTATCAAAAAAAAATTACTACATCACCCTTATATCTCTATCAACAAAATTTATTTAAAAGTATAAATAGATAATATACCTAATATAATCCAAATGCACTAATCAATATACTGTATCTGCTGGTGGATAATCTACATATACACGACTCACACACTATAGACACTAACTATTTACAGCAGAAGATTAATTGTTTTATAGTATTAAATATATTCTCTATCTATAAGAGAGTTATCTAGTCTATTTACTAAATTTATGCTAAGATAGTTTCCGAATGCCATGCCCAATCCCCGATCATTTAAAATAGAAAATATAAAAAGGTTGTAAAATTTTATAGTATACACAGAATCATTAAATATATAAAAAATTATTATACCATAGATTGGTCTGTATATATCTATTTTATAATTACTGTAATCAATATGATCATATATTAATTATATAATTATTATTATATATAATTTATATATATTAATAATATCATATTAATATTATATTATAAATATATATATATAATTAATAAATATATATTAATATAAATATATCATTATTATTACTATTAATATATAGCTTATATAATATTATATTATTATATATACGTTTATATATATTACATATATATCCTATATATATATATATATTATAATATAATATAATAATATATATTATTTAATTATATTAAACCTAATATTGACCCCTTATCCCACCCTACCTCATTGTCCATCAGTTTTACACTGTAAGGTCAGCCTAGTAACTTATTTATATTATTACTATAATATAATTGATATATATATAATAATACTATATATGATATTATATACTATATATATATATTTATATATATAATTCATATAATAATATATATAGTAATATAATATTATATATATATATATTAATAGTATATACTATATAATTTAAAGATAATATAATATTATATAATAGTAATATATAATATATATATATTTATTTTAATTAATAATAATATATACTATATTATTAGTTAATTATATATTATATATAAATATACTATATATTATATTAATATATATACTTTATATATATATTAATATATATATATATATATATATAATACATATTAATATAATAATAGTATATATATTATTATCTAATATTATAAATAATAAATATATATATATATAGATATATAGATATATATATTATATAATTATATAATATAATATAATATATTATATATTATATTATATTATATAATTATATAATATATAATTAATATATTATAAATATACACTTATTATAATATATAATAATATATAAAATATATGAAATTAATATATAATATTTATATTTATTAATAATTAATATAATTATGAACAAATAGTAAGGTCGAGTCCTAATTAAGACTATAAAGTCTCTGACGATTCATACGTAATAATATAGCGAAGTAAGATTAATATCGGTATCATTACACAATTTTAAGCTACAACGTTATAAAAAGGAGATTTAATGTAGAAAAATTACACAGAGCTGAACATTCCTTTAGCTTGACTTATTTTAATTACTTATAGTATAGCTTGTTCTCTTTAGTAATCGTAGGATGAATGAGTACTAAATGCACATGTAGGGCTGTATACTCTAAATAATCTCTTGCATCGCTTATATTTGAAGAAATAAAAGATTCGGTTGCTTGCCCTGTGAGAAGAGACGTAAACACTTCTTAGTGGGGACAGCATGCCTTCTCTTGCCGGACACCACCCTTGACGAACGTTAAATGTACCAAATGGAGCAGTGATATAATAGAAACATAGTAGAGAGTGTGCCTCCATATATCTTCTCTCTGGGGGTGGGGGTTGT
>JABUQX010031895.1:0-22500 GCA_015478945.1 Trachelipus rathkii
TTATTTAATAAAATAAAAAAAAAAAATCTACATGTAATATAGAGAGATTTGATGGCGAAAGATAGTAAGAATAGTGAAACTTCTTTCTGTATATTACGACTCGTCAGTTTTGAATTTTTTTTTGTTTTTTTTAATCTATTTTCTATTAATCTAATAAATAATCAATTTAAGTGGTAACGGAATGATTAGCAAATAAAATATATAGGACCTGTTTACGTTTTACGACTTTACGACTCAATCAGTTTTAAATTTTTTTTTTTTTTTTATTTTTACTAATAAGGAACGAACACAATGGATAAAACCGCTAAGATGGCAGGATGTCGGGTCTCTACGGCTTCCTGGGGAAACTACAGGTAGGACTATTTTCACACCTCCGGGAGGGTCTCCGGAACCCCCGATCTTTGGTATTTGGGTGTCGCGGGGTTAACTCGCTCTTCTCCCGCTAACAGGGTTATAGGAAAACGTCCCCTTTACGTGTCCCCCGTTTGCTCGTATGCCCCCTATATTTTTATTTTCTTTATTAATTTATTGGCAAGTTTTTTTTTAAGTAATTTTTTACATTTTTATATAAGCTTAATACGCTGATTCCAAATATGTACTATTGTTTTTTTATAAGTGTCGTACATGTTTTGGAGATATTTTAATTTATTGAATAAAATATATGTATATATGTGTTTTTATTTTATTTTTTTTTTATTATCAATTTTGTTGTTTTAATTTTATCCTGATTCCAATATGTAATTGTTTTTTTTCTGTAAGTGTCGTACTTTTTCGAGATTTTCATTTTTATAACAATAGAAAGCCAACTGTGATTTTTATAAAATATTTATAATATAAATTACTTCGAACAAACAATATTGCCTATGTCCGTTACCACTGAATATCATTGTTGGTATCATATAAACGTAAGTTTGTTTATTAAAAAAAAAAAAAAAAAGTTAAATATGATTTTTTTTCGTAATTATCAAGAATAGGAAAATGAGAATATATTATATAATATATAATAATATATAATAATCATATAATATATTTAATAAAATACACAAATTTAGTATGTGATATTTAATATATAAATAATATACTATATTATAATATTTATATTACTGATAATTATATTTACTTATATATATATATATAAATAATAATATTACAATATATATATATGACTATTAATA
This sequence comes from Trachelipus rathkii, assembly GCA_015478945.1. Classification (NCBI taxonomy): domain Eukaryota; kingdom Metazoa; phylum Arthropoda; class Malacostraca; order Isopoda; family Trachelipodidae; genus Trachelipus; species Trachelipus rathkii. Next base: position 1,176 of record JABUQX010031895.1, read on the forward strand.
ATACTAATTTATTATATATATATAATATAATATATAATAGAATAAAGTTATAAACTATTATACATATGTATATACAGTATAGTGTGAAAATTGATAAAAACGTATAAATATAAATATATACCTACTGATACAATTATAATGTCCTAATTCAAGTTGTTATATTAGTATTTTGCGCAACTATTGACGCTCACCGCCACTCGGAGCGCTAGATATGCCCTTCGTCTCTTTCCTCAAACACGATATATATCAATAACTATATCGAATCAGAAATTCAATACATTTTCTTAACATTTTTAAATTTTCACAAGAGTTAGTGAGAAAGGGTAGAGAATTTCCTAATTAAAATGGTCTCACGTGATTAATAAAATGTATTGTGATTTTCCTGTATGCTGTATAGGTATTTCTCAGTTAACACGCATGGATGTTCTATCGGTAACGCTGACGATAGTAGTATCATGTTAAATATAAGTATTTATATATATTATTAACTATATATAAATATATAAATAATATATATATATATTTTTTAATATATATATTAATTAATAAATATATATAATATATATAATGATTTATTTATATATAACTTTAAAGTATATTTTATTATATAATACCTATATTATAGTATATATATAATAGGAATAGTATAGTAGATATAAAAATAATACTATTTAAATACTTTATATATATAATTTAATTAAACTTAGTATATATAATATATATATATATATATATAATAATAGATTATACTTACGCAAGTACGATATACTCAAATAGATAATAATATATAAATAACGTTTATATATTAACAATTTATATACTACGTATATATATATATAATACGTATACTACGTACATACATATATATATTATTATATAAATACAGATATATATATATATATATATAATATATATATGATATATATTTAATATATATATTATTACTAATTAATATATAAAAGTATTAATATATATAATAATTATATATTATATAATATTACTATTATATAATATATATTATTAATATACTCACTATGAATATAATATAGTTAGTATATAGGTCATCATAGGGTTTATTAACATACATGGGCACTTTTATCCAACAGACAGAAATCTCAGCTCACAAATTTCAAGGATTAAATGTGCTTAGAATAAATAACTATTTTAAAATGCTCTTAGTATACTCATGTCAAAATGCATATATGGATTTCGGTAGATTCACAATTTTTAGTTGTGTCTCAGCATTTTTATTTATGGAGGTATACTTGGATAATCGAATATTACAAATCTGTGATATAGTTTTTTAATTTGAAGTAAATAATATAAATTGTTCTCTGTGCAAATAATCACCATTAACGCATATATATAAGTAATATATTTATATATTACTATATATAATTATAGTATTATTATATAGTATAATAAATATAATATAGCATAATTATTATATATATATACAATCAGTATTTAAATTATTAATATATATATAGTATATATATAATATAATATATATATATATACAAGATTTTTTCGAAATACTTATATAATTCAAACAGACAGTGTAAGTGTTTTTCCGTTTGTGTAAGAAGATTGAGACAGTCCAGACGAAGCTAGGAGAAGATATTGGGAGAGAGAGATGAGAGAGAGAGAGGATGAGAGAGAGAGAGAGAGAGGAGAAGAGAGAGAAGAGAGGAAGAGAGAGAGAGAGAGAGAGAGAGAGAGAGAGAGAGAGGAGTATTGAGATGTAAGAAGGAGAGAGCTATTAAATAGAAAAAAAGTTTCATAAACAAACACCACCAAAAAAAAAGAGCAGAATAGCGTGTATATCACCACTACCGATGTATATCATAGATGCAGTACAGCAATCAAGGACGATATGTCTTCCTCTAATAAAATGCAATGGACAGGAAAAGTATGAAAGAGTTCAAAAGCACATCAAAACGCACAATTTCTTGATGCTTTTTTTGATGATTGAAACAATATTAAAACATTTCTATGGAACATGACGAGAAAAGGAAAACTCCAAGAATTTTAAAGGCAGACTATGGTTTGATTTGTGTTTTCTAAGATGTTGTTGAGCGGAAGATTTTGTCGAGAACAAAGATGAAAAGATTCATAATAATATATACTATATATATATATATAATATATTAATATATATTATATTAGTATATATATATATATATATACTATATTATTATATATATATATATATGTATATTATATATTATTAATTATATATATAATTATATTATATATAATATAAATAGTTTATATTATATATATTAATTATTAAGTATATATTATTATATTCTATATATATACATATATATATAAAGTATATAATTTAAATTATATATATAATATATTATATATATATATAAGTATAAAGTTATATTATTTTATATTATATATATTATATAACTATATATTATTAATATATTACTCGATTGCGCTCATATATACATCATATATAATCTGTATACTATATATTCTAATTAGTACATGTAATAAATATATGAAGGCATTATATAATAGTTGAATGATATGTCACTAGTCAATATGAAGATTTGCTCAAGACTTTGTAATATGCTATCTATTTTGTAAATTATAATCTGAAATTGCTGAGTAGAATATAGTATTTTGTAAGTTGTTTTCTAATTATCTGAAATTAGCTAATATTATATATATATATATATAATAGTTTTAACGAGCTATCAAGTGAGACAGACATTAAATAACTTAGTCGATTTATACTATAATATAATCAATAGTGAATAGCGTTAGAAGTATAATCTTAGTCATGTTATAACGAAATTAATTAGTTTTGGTTATTATATTAGTCCTAGAACGGCTATGATGAATTGGACATGAAAATTTGACTGTTTAGAAGCTTAAACTATAGTTTAATGATAAACTATAAACACAAAGTTATGCAATCTGATTTATATAAAAACTAACTATATATAATTTAGCTGAAACATGAATAAGAGGGTTTGATAGTAACCAACCCATTCACAACCATCATGAATGGAAAATCATATGAAAAAATCTACTTAACGCTACATTACCTATATGTAAGTGATCAATGGAAATTTTCACTTAAAAAAAAAAAAAAAAAAAAAAAAAAAATAAAAAAAAAAAAAAAAAAAATAAAAAAAAAATGAATTGTGTCCTAAAGTAAAAAAGGAACACCAAGTAACACTTGTCCACTTGAATGGAGAAAGGTAAATGAAGTATAATATGTTGCACTTAGTTAACTTGTCGGGCACTATCTAGCTTACCTTCTAGCAGTGTCAGACGCTAATGTTTTATTTAGTGGAGTAATCAGATAGTAAATTATTGAGTGATATAATGAGTTAAATAAAAAGAGAATTAGGAGGGACGAATACGGGAGCCGAGATAAATAAACCATTGTGAGAGAGTATAATAATAATTCAAATATATATATGTCTCATAATATGTATTAAGTATTGTTGTCTTCTATTCATAGTGAGTGTGAGAAGTATATAAAGTTGTAGGGTTTGGATATATATCAACATGCAGAGAGTGTTTGATTTTGTATTACTTTTGACTTCATAGAGCTCGCTCAACACCTCGTGGGTTTGATAGTAATTCATTAAGGAACGAAATAGAGATAAGATCCCTCAGAATATATAAATTCAGTTTGATAGAAATATATATTATTATTATTTATTATTTATTATATATTAATATATTGTTGTTTTATTATTGAGTAATCTCATAAACTAATTAATATATATATATATATTAATTATATTATTATATATATATATTATATTACGAGATGAGCTTTGTAACACAAATATAGCATAGAGAATATATATAATAGTGGTATGTGTGGTGGAGAACGCGAGTAAACATAGTAGTGATATAATATATATAAGGATAAAAAGACACTGGAACCATGTGAGGAGCTTGATCCTAAAGGATAGTTTTTTCCACAACTGACATTTTCATAACTTTATCGAGGAGCTCATATAAACAATTTAAGGTTTTTGTTGGAGCTGAGACCAATCATTAATCATATATTATATATGCAGTGTCAAGAGTTGATCAATATTATTATATCATTATTATATTAATTTATAATATTGAATTAGTTAATATGAATTATTGAAGAATATATCTCGATATATATATAAATATATATTATGTATATTATTATTATTATTATTATTATCGTAAGTGATTTGGTTATTGAAATACTGTTCAGTCTTATATTATTATTATTATTGATTAGTAGTAGTAGTAGTATATGAGAGGATTCAGAGTTGAATTTATATATATATATAGTGTGATGAGTATTAGAGTTTTATATAAAAAATAATATATCTATTATTCTTTCATCTCACTCTCTCATCTAGTCATATTTATCTCATTGATATTAGTATAGTAATTAGTATAGATATATAATATATATATTAATATTTATATAACTCACGTGTAATATATTAATATGACCTCCTTATTATTATATTGTAGTATAGTGAGTGTAGTTATGTGAGCTCATATATTTATTAATTATAATTATGTAATTACTATTTATTATTTATAACTATTTAAATTATATCTCCTTAATTTATAAATTTATATGAACTATGGAGGCAAAGTATTATTATTATTATATAATATATATATTAAATTATTATTTTTTATACAGTTTTTATAACTAGCAGGCTTTTTCAGGAAGCCATGTTTACTAAAAGAATTACAGTGGCTATTTCTGAGTCTCTCGAAACATATGAATACATAAATCTAGATCTCTGAGAATAATTCACTAAGCAAAATTACACAGTAAGATAAGATATAAACGATAAGTCATTTTTATGGTAAGTAAGTAGAAAATAGAAATATACATATCTGTCAGAATCGGCTTAAAAATATAAAATAATACAAATTTTATTAAATACTCCTTACGAACATGATTTACCTAATTATGTACTATTGAAAATAATTTATATATATAATAATACATATATAGTATTAATATTATTATATTAATTATATTTATACAATTATTTTAATATATTATATTTATATATTATATAATATAATTATTATATAAATTTAACAATATTATTTATAATACTCATTATATATTTACTGAGGTAAACTTTAATGATATATTATAATTAGTTATGATTTATTAAATAACAACCATTCACATTTTAAAAAGAGGTCCTAATTATATCATTTAGCGTTGATAATAGTTGATTTAAGTCTCAGTAGAAGAAAGGAAATATATGGTGACAAGAAAAGTGAGTTTGAGTATAGATTAACTAAGTATATAATGTAAATTAATATGAATGAGCAATAAGCTTTTATCAAGTCTGTGGTCAGGAACTATGGCGCTGAGAATAAGGATGAGATCTGTACATTGACACACACGCTTTGGATATTGAGATTAGAAAGGATGAAGGACTATAGAATTGAACCTTGGAAATGAGTTTTTTCTGAGCACTCCGTGAGCGATAAGATTCTTCAATGAAAGTAAACTACAATCATTTATTTTGTTATCGAGAGTTTTGCTATGTTCTTCTCATAATATAACACAATTATTTATTATAAATGATAATATTGATTACTATTAATTATATCTTTAAGTACAAAATATATTTACTATACTCAACGAATTATAGTGTCATGGGTGTATTTTATTTTATGTGATTTATAAAAATTTACAATTTCAGCTTAACTGGAATTTCTTATATATACTTGATAAATAGGTATGATACTCTTCACATATTATATGAATCCATCTGTACCAGGTACATTTCATTAATATATCACCATGATAATTACGATTTTTGTTGTTATCCGATGCTCATAATCCAAATATAAATCTGTTCAAATCGCGAAAAGGCAAAACCGGGTATTTGGTTCTAACTTGAAGAGATATTATCTTACATCAAATTATAACAAGTAGAGTATCTTACAAAAGATAATTATATATAAAACGTATCATTTCGTAGCAGATTAACATGTCTATTTCTTTACGTACCCCAGGGCTCAATTCTTGAACCATTTCTACTTACTCTATATATAATACTGTTAAAGTTACTTGAGTAAAAGGTTTGAGAGGTTCAAATATTAATAACAAAAGGAGAGAGATAAATAAGTAAGTTAGAGTCAGACAGTAGAGTATTAGTATTGTAAAATTTTTTAATATTTGTTAATCGGTTATTTATACTCTATAACTACTCTCATGAAAGTTACGTAGGAATGTATTCATCTATTAGAGAGTGAGGAGAAATTTTTCATATTAAATATTATTATAGTCGCATTACAAATGTATAGTATGAGAATAACCACACCATCATTTTGTGCCAACCATTGAGAAGGGAGATGGATATTTATATTATTTGAGCGAAAATTGACATAACTCTTTTCTCTATGCAATCATAAACTAATGTTCTTATCTCTCGATATATATATATAAATACTATTATTCACATGTCGACACATAATATATTTCGAGTGATGAAATTTGTATTATCGCTTAGAATTTACTCAAAAGTTCACGATTTAGTATGAGGCAAATGAATTGATTACATTCTGTCTATATGCCTATATTCATCGTCTTGGGTCAATGATTAGTTATTTTGAATTCTGATGTCGATATTTGACCATTAATATCCACTACGTCCACATCACCCGTGATATTTTACAACATGGCTGTAATTATCTGAATCGCCTATATACAGATATGTTTTTACAACTAATTATATTAAGATTAAAAATAACGATTCCCTAGATCTATTGATTAGAACGTGATCAGATTCTTATCAGTACTGAGTGAGAGTGTGAAACTGTATTGAGTGCAGACATTTCCTTAACTCTATATATAATTCAATACAGTGTGAGGAATATGTTAATTTGAGTATTGTCGAGAGTGCCAGATAATTTTGAGTTGAGCATATTATGCATATTCACACGATATTAGTTTATATCATAGCGAAGTAATATGCGCTCTCTGAGGTTGAGTGAGAATCGAATGCTCTCATTTTGTTTTGTTTTATTATTACTGAGTTATGAGCGATATTCAAACGTAGGACTCTCGTATATCATATATTCAGTTCACTCTGAGTGATAAGTTGTTATATATATATAGAATTCACTCGCCGATATAGACTCTATTTTGTAATATTTTTACGTGATTATGTTATATATATATATATATATATATAGTGTACTCGATATATTGTTCTTTGATTATTGATATTTTCTAAAATTAATTTTAATTATATTTCATCTTCTGCACTCACACATCTCTACTTATATATATATATTGAGTGTACATATATTATATAGATCGGAATCAATTCTATCATAGCTTTTCTTCAGTCTATCATATTCTTAAACTTCATCGTGATTTTCTATACTTCTGTGTTCGTATCTATGCTTCTATCTAACATATATACTTCTGCGTGAAATATTCTTTCTTCAACATTCAGTTATAGAAGACTTCATAAAACAACGAATTTACCTCAAAGATAGAAAGTCGAATCTTCTCCTTACATATTCTTTTAGCTCCTCTAGAATTCTAACTATCTGAATTCTCCTGTATGCGCTATCCTCTCATTCATTCTCTCGCTTCATTATCATACTATAATGATATATATATGAAAAAAGCCGTAATCATATGTGCATGTACTGATACAAAGAAGAATCTGAAGTGAACAGGAGAAGGAATATGCGAGAGAGGCCAACTTAGACTTATTACACAGCATATATATGTTCATCGATATATATAGAGCTTAAATCAATTCCAGAGAAGCCGGTGACTCATCTCCAAAATTCTAAGGCTTGAGTGGTATCATAGGAGATAAAGTCCTTTGCTAGTTCTGTGTTTTAATATAGTATCATAAGTAGACGAACTTCAATGAGTATATAATAGCAGAATATTATTCAATTTACAGAATTCCAGTGAATCAAAACGAATTTAAGGAAGCAGTAATATCCCATATCAGTCCAAGAATCAATATAACGATTAAGAAGATATAGCGCACTTCCATAAATTCATGTATCTATTTATAGATCTAATCTATATCAATGATTCTATGAGAAGTTATCTAGTAATATTAATTATATTTTACGTATAATTTATTATTCAACAATATATATTATATATATATGTATTATTATTATAATATTTATTATTAGTGTATTATAGTGTAGTGTATTATTATTCTCAGCTATAATATAGGTTAATTTTTTTATCAAAACGAATTCAAGAGAAGCGAATCCAAATCACAAGATTTCTTTGTTATAACACAGAAATAAAAAAACAATTCAATGATGCTATAATGTTGTCTTTCGTAGATCGCACACATCCAAGTCAGATCAAAAACGAAGCGAAATCAATTTCACAGATAGAAGAATATCCCAGAAAAGATGTATGCGACATTAAAAGTGAGTTAGAGTAAGTTTCGTAATGCCACAGAGAATATTTCGTCGCCTTTCACGATGATATATATTGAGAGATGAGACGACAAGCACGATAAAGCTGTAGATAAATCATATATACATATATACAATCAGCTGTAGCGCTGTTATAAACAATAAACATGTGAGTAAGTTCGAGTGAAAATTACTTAAACTGAACGAGCTTTAAAATGAAGTTTTCTGTTTAAATAAAAAGTTCTTTTTCATAGGGGCATACTGTATATTGTCTCAGGGGGAGAGATGATTGACGTATACTATAATACAATAAATCCATGAGTTACAGTAATTACAAAAACGTATATTCATATATTGTATATAATATATATAAAGTATATAATGAGCTGAATAATACGCAAATCAGTATCATGAATAATATAAACGATTCATAAGAGATAAGCGAGTGATATATTATAGAAAAATAAATCATATATATATAATACTATTTAGTTATAAGTATTTATATGAGGTGCCATTTTTAAATATAAAAATCTATAGAGACAGAAGTTAATATAAGCTTATTTATATTGATATAAGTGTAATAGCAATTAAATCCAATATCAGCCTGTCATAGTATATATATATATATAAAATACAATAACTTCATTTAAGAAAGTAGTAAGCTGAGAATCAAATAAGTATATAATATAGCTAATATTACATAAACGATTAATCATATAAGAGAAGCGACACATCTCTACATTAAGCTTCAGCTATACTAGATATATCAAAATATATATATACGATTACTACAAAAGGGATATCTAGTATAAATTAATATATATACTAAATCTACAATAATAAATAAATATCAAAACGGAGAATTTATATATATAAGAGAATAGACGTGAGAATTGATACTTTTATAAATAAATCAGTATCAGACTTGTACAACAAAGAAATACTATGAGTGTATAAGCGATTACAATAATAATATATTATAATTGAGTATATGCAAGTCAGATCAACCAACGAATACAACTAAGCGAATCCAAATCAGTCAGAATCAAAACGAATTCAAGAGAGGCGAATGCAAATCAGTCAGATCAAAAACGATTCAAGAGAGAAAGCGAATCAAATCAGTCGCAGAATCAAAAACGGAATTAAAAAGAGAAGCGAATGGCCAAAATCGTCCAGAATCAAAACGAATTCAAGAGTAGGAAATCGGCAAATCAGGTCAGAAATCAAAAACGAATTCAAGAGAAGCGAATCAAATCAGTCAGAATCAAAACGAATTCAAGAAAAGCGAATCCAAATCACATCAGTACAGAATCAAAAAAAAGAACGAAAATTTCTAATATGCTCAAATCCCAAATCAGTCAGAATCAAAACGAATTCAAGAGAAAGCGAATCCAATCAGTCAACGGAATCAAAACACGAATTAAAAGATAACCGGAGTCAATAGTCATCTAAGGTGCACATTTTGAGGCGGAATCCAAATCAGAGTCAGAATCAAAACGAATTCAAGAGAAGCGAATCCAAATCAGTCAGAATCAAAACGAATTCAAGAGAAGCGAATCAAATCAGTCAGAATCAAAACGAATCCAAATCAGTCAGAATCAAAACGAATTCAAGAGAAGCGAATCCAAATCAGTCAGAATCAAAACGAATTAAAGAGAAGCCAATCAAATCAGTCAGAATCAAAACGAATTCAAGTGAGGCGAATCCAAATCAGTCAGAATCAAAACGAATTCAAGAGAAGCGAATCCAAATCAGTCAGAATCAAAACTAATTCAAGCAAGTCAAATCCAAATCTGTCAGAATTAAAACAAATGAACAGTAATTTGACACGAAATTCGAGAAAATTTCTTCTGAAAATGATATAGTAATAGTTTTCCCTCTATTCATATCAGTAGAATCTGAATCAATCCGATTCAAACTCTTTATTTTGTATTTGTTTGTTTACTTGCTTGTGTTTTTGTGACACAATTGCCCAATTTTTTGACTTCACAATTTATATTCTTGGCAATAAAACCCAATTTGAACAAAACATATTGTTCTAAATAATGCAATGCATTCCGAAGTCTTAAACTAATTCGAGATTAAAGGGTAAGTCTATTTACGGTATATGTGACAAAAATTACATGACCACCTTATTACGAGTAATAAAAAATATTGGTTTGAACATCTTGAACATCTTTGATCCGAACAAGGCTGTTCAAAGTAGTATTCACACCATATAACTACAAAGTGTCCAGCTACACTTTTTGGATTTCTAAGTTAACTGAAAAGTCTGTGAATTTCTAGCAAAGTTACAGACAGCATTATCCATGTTTCTGACTTAATCTACAAACTGGGAGGATTTTGTAGACAAAAGTAGGCTATAGAAAAAGCAGAACGAGAGATTGTGAGCAGCGTTCGATGGCCACAATTTGGATATGGTTGACCATGGTGAATTTCAATTACAGAATAAATGTATAAATACATGTTATAATACTACTACTACTACCACCACCACACAACACACACACACATATATATACTATATATTTATTATTATATAATATATATTCATATATATATATATATATTCTATATATATATACATCACTTATATATATATATAGGAACGTACGTTTCACAAATGATTCATTTTTTAATATTATGAAAGAAGGAAAAAGTAAAAAAAATCAAGGGAAATAACCCTGATTAGAAACTGTTAATATATCATATATATATATATATATATATATATATATATATATATTATATAATATATATACTCTTATATATATTATATCATATATATATATATATATTAATATACCTATATTTATATATCTATATTTATTAATATATTATATATATATATATTAAGTATTTATATTAATAATATAGTATTATTATAATATATATAATAATATATATATAATAATATCATATAATTTTTAAGTTTTTTATAATTATAAAGTGATTTTTAATGAGAGGCAATATACTCATATTTAAATAGTTATTTATTCTAATATATATAATAAAGTTTACACTATATATATATATAATAAAGTTATAATTTATATATGATATATATATATGAGTTAATAAAATATTTTATAATTAGGTTATATAATGTTTTATTATAATATATATATATATATAATATATAAGTTTAATTATATATATGTATATATAATAGTATATTATATTTAAAATTTCCATACAAATTATATCGAAATTTCTTGGAGTTCCTGTGAATTAGGAAAATATTTAAAAAATGGCAAATTTATATTTAATGAAGACATTAACAATAACGAAGCAGCTTCGACAATAATTTGACACAGTTTATTATGTTATTGCAACATATTAAGTATGTATTTAGTGTATATATATTTACCTATGAGGTAAAATCGTGAGTGAGAGATTATAGCAAATAGAATTATTACTATTAGTACTTATTATAAAAAAAAAAAATGATTGAATATCATTAATCTACCCTTAGTAAGAACGATGTTGATAAAATAGGCCTTTTCTATACTTTGGTAACAGAATGGCAGATGTTAGATACTTAGAAAACTTTCTGCGATTGAAGGTTTGTGATTCCTATATATTTTATCTTTTCCTCATATGAAACATGAAGGCCATAATATCCATTAGATGACGCATATAAAGAGAATACTACTAGTCGAATTAACTAGGTAGTTCATTTGAATTGGTGAGGTGAGATCGGAAAGTTCGAGAGATGCACAATTGCGGAGTATTATATATAGTATTTCAGTAACTCTCCACTTTATACAGTAAACCAGTAATTATTATCTTGAATTGTGAGAAGAAATTTGTTTTTGAGAGGTGAATCGATATATGTGTGAATGACCATTTTTCGATGCGTAACGAAATTTTTTAATGAATCTTTTATTTATATGTTATTGTCTCTTTTAACATTAGCACGAGAGTGTTTGTTTAAACCTATATCTAAGGACCAGTTACCGGTTGGCTTTAGTATCAAAATTCTCAATCGATAATAACCTAATCACTTTGATGCTTAATTTGAACAATATATATACAATATCGATATCGGTTAATATATTATATCGTCTGAGAGAGATTCTAATGAGTTTTCATCTATTACTTTGCAATACTTTCAATATGCTTAAGAAATGAAATGTAATTCACATATTATAACGTAGTGAGCATACTACTCCTTTTTGTGTTCATGAGATACTTACTTGAGTTTTAATAAAGTATATCTGTGAACACCAAATAAGAAAAAAATAACAGTACGCTTGAGAGAGTGGAGTAGAAGACATAAGACTATTTAATATATTAAGACATAGTTATTTGATAATCACGCTAATAAAGTATAGAAGAGAAGTTAACTAAAGTAGGGTATTCAAAGAGATAAGAGATAGCAATATCATAAAAAACTATGTTATATATTGTATGGCTTACGCGTGATCTTTTATATACTCCAATAAATGCAAAAAGTTAGAGTGGAGGGAGGGTTTGAGAATATTAAGATAGCAACACTAAACTATTAGTTTTAAATGGCGACTTTATTTTTATTTTGTATTTCATATAAATTGTGAGACTAATAGTTATTTTTAATTTAAACTAAATTGATGAGTTATTTCACACAACTATTGATAAATTAAAACGCGATATTTTAAATCAACTCGAAAATAGTATATCCTAAAAGAGTAGGTTTTAAACTTTCGATGTTTCTCGATTTTAACAGAAATAACTAAGGCTCTATACCAGCTATGTCAAAATTATAAAAACCATAAATATGTAGAACAGAAAGCCTCAATATATTTTAAAGTTAGCTTTTATACTATATAGATTTATATATAGCTGACTATTATCTCATCAAGAAATGTAAGAAACAAAGTAACTGAAGTAGGCTTTAAAGTAAAAAGTAGAAACTTTGTATTTCATGAAATCTGTTATAATAATATAGTGTTATATATAACTCACCTTTTGCGATTTAAATTTAAATTGTAAGCGTCATCACTCATGGTCTTTTTACTTATTTTAAGATATGCTTTAACTATGACAGCATATTATAATTTGGCAAAAAAAACTCCAATCTGTCCGAAGACTTTCTGAAGAGAAATATCATACAGGTGGTAAAAAGCATTCTGTGAAACACTCTACAAATTTATAAATTTGGTCTGTTATAAGTAGCAAATGCAATGGTCATCTTTACTAAATAATGACAGTTTTTTTTTTTTAACAAATGTCAACCATTTGACCTGTCGATCATTTTCCCTGTCGACCATTTGGTACTAGCTTTATTCACAAATGTTTAACAGAAAAATAACCGATATAAGCAGTTAGTGCAGCTTAAAGAGCGTTTCTGAGTTTAATATTAAGAAGTAAAATCTAGGTGTTATTATTCTTGTAGTTATCAAAATCTGTGATATCTACCTTGCAATTTGCAAAAAGGACGTATGTCTTCTTTGGACAATTTTGAGGTCAGGGGTGGATGTAAATTATTTCACAATTATGGTTATTTAATTTAACATCGACAAAAAATATTAAAAAATTTTTAAATATGTTTTATTTTTATGTATGGAATCATTTCTACTGTTTGTTAGAAAACTAAATTATGTAGGTATTGTTTCAAATTCGTATCATCCCAACCAATTTGGTGGTAGCGCTGACATAAATAATGGTTTGGTTACTTACATAAAAAGATGATGGGTATGTTCTGTATGGAACGTGAAAATCGTTGTGTTAGTGCTTTGGAGTATATTTTTTTTTTAAGCGAATACGCAGTTAAGGGCTCGGCTTTATTTATTGAGCTTCAGGCGACACCATCACATTTTTAGCTGTCAGCTACATAAGTCTCTTCTCTCAATCTGATTTGGTGATACAGTGCACATTCTTCGTTACAATCGCTACTTTCTTCTCATTCGTCGTTTACTCTCTCTCTCTATCGTCTTTGTCTCCTGTCTTTCAACAACTTTTCTAAACCGGGCATCATCTCTCTCTCTCTCATCACTTTTAGCCCTACATAAACTAGAAATGGACTAAAATTAAAATCTAATTTCTAGCCAAGGTTTACAAAATTAACAACTACTGATCAGAGTTTTTCTGTAAGCATCTAAAACGTGATGTAGAAGTTCGTGATTTACTGGTGAGTGTTGGTTTTTTTTTTTTGAATGCTTTGTAATGTCCTAATAATCGGGTATAGTATCTTTTTATTGCTTTTTTGAGAACTATGTTTTTTTGTTTTAGAAAAATTATGTTTTACTGACCTTTCTTTCCTCTTATCTGGTTCCAGTATTCTTACAATTTTTCAAGCTTGTTAAATATGACGGTTATCAAAATTTTGTTTATATTTAATTAAGAAATTCATGTAGATGGGTTTTACCCATGAGTTGTTATAAGAATGATGTATCTATATAAGAGTGAGAAGTTAGTCATAGAACATAATTATATAATTGGTCTATTATCTTCATTATAAATATTCCATATAGATACGAAAAAGTGTATCACCTAAAGTTAGGTTTTAAAATATAGTAGCAACTAAACTATTTAAAGTGGCTTCTTATTTTTAAATACCAAATAAAAGGAAAAAAAATAACTATAATGTTTTTGTTTTAATGATACATAATATGTAAAATAATTTTGTTTAAACTACATCTAGTATTATAGATAATCTAATCGATATGTTATTACCAGTGAATCAAAGAGAGAATGTGGAAAACGTTATGTGGATCAGATATATATCTGTGTATTATTGTGTGGTATGAACCCATGAAGTCTTGAACACAAGATAGTGTTTTGGAGTGTGAGTAGGAAATATATTGTGTGTAGAAAATTGCGATGAATTTTACATTTCGTTTACCTTAATTACCGCAAGAGTTATGGAATAATCGCAAGTCGAGGGTAACTAGAGAAAGTTGTTGTGGATCAAGCCCAAATTATAAGATGAGGTGTATATTGTGCACTTTTGAAGAATGCGGATAACGCATATCTTTTGTACGATAAGGAGGAGGGCAATGAATAAACCAATAAAAAATCAATTTTTAATTATTTGATCTTATTTTTTTTTTTTTAGAGTGTTTTTTATTTATGATTTTGATTTATACGCTCATATATATCTTGATTGTGAGATATTAGTTTTTTGACTAGTATTTTTTTTTTACAGTCGAGATATTTTATGTGTGGGGTGGTCGTTCGATAAGCCTAGGTTGTGTTGGGCTCATAAAGGCAAGACTAGTATCACTTATTTGAGAAGTATTGGCACTACCCTAGTAAAATTTCCCTCAATTGTGTGTCGTATCCTAATACATTTAGCTTAGAGTTTATTGAATCTAGTAGAATGTCACTATTTGAAACTCACTTCTAATTATTTTCATACTCTCTGTTCACTGTGAGTAAGAAGAATATCATAAAAAAGATTTCAATTTTTTCTCCAGATATATTATATATATACAATAGAATTATAAATATGTTGATTGGACATAAGATGTTAATAAACTTCTATCTATTATTTTAAAAAACTCAATTAAACTAAGGGCTTTTTTGTATCATATTTTTATAAACATTTTTTTATCTCTTTATATTCATTCGTGATGTTTTATGAATCGTATAAATATATTAACTACTACGTATATACTATACTCTGCAAACTATAAGCTACTATCTACTTACTACTAATATAAGCGAAACTACACTACTAAACGAATAATGTTTTGTATATATACTTTTAATGTTAAATTCATATAATTATTATTATTATTATATATTAGTTGCGAATTATTTATTATTTTATTATTTATATATTATGTATATTATTATTATTATTTATCCTCATATTATTAATTATTATTATCTATTGAGATTCATTATCTTATTATTATTATTATTATCATTATTTTTATTCTAAATTAGGTAATTATTATTGATTATTATTAATTATTATTATTCAGATAATTATTATTATGATTTTTTTTTTTAAAAATAATATTATTTATTTATTATTGATTATTATTGAGTGTGAGATAGTTAATATATTATTTATGATTGAGTTAATTAATTTATTAATTATTATTAATTATTATTTATTATCTATTAACACTTTCAAATTTTCACTTGATTATTCATTTCAATTTAATTATTTTAAGAAAATTATTTTTAATTTATTAAAATTATATTAATTTTATAATTTTATTAATTATTATTATCTATAAATTATTATATATTTATTATGATTTATTAGGTTTAAAATTTTTTTTTTAATATATTATTATTATTATTGTTGTTATGATTATTTATTTAAATTATTTTTATTATTATTATTTTAATTTCCCTTAATTTTTATTTGAATTAAATTATTATTATTATTATTATTATTATTATTAATTATTGATTATTAATTTTAATGTCATTATTAATTCATATATTAATTAATAATGATTTCTTCAATACTTCAACCAATTTTTGGTTCAAGATTTTATTTAAATGATTTTTTACTATATAAGAAAGATATCAATCATACAAAAAGTTTTAATCCTTCAAAAACAGTATTATTAAAGAAGAAACACAAATTTTAAATATTTCAATCACTATATTGAGATCTTTTATTTAATGGGATTTCAAAGGTACACCACAATTATAAATTAACAATCTCTCTCGGAGAGTATGTTGCGAGTGGCCTCCATGCTACACTCTATAGACTACCTACTGATTGAATTGTTGTGGATATATTATTCTAGTAATCCTCATATTTTCATTCAACAGAAAATATAAATAAAAGCTGGAAGACTAAATATGAATATGAGATATATAAAACAACCTACTACAAATTAGAGAGCCACAAGACTATTATGTCGTATTCATGTGTGCTTTTTCGACCATTAAAGCACTTTCAAAAATAAAAACTGAGCCAAATTAAATATATTGCTGGAGTCCTCCTCGATTCAGTAATGCTTCACCATGTATAGCCTCAAAAACTAATTATGCCATTATACGCATTCCAATTTCCATTAACACTGATCGCAATCTTGTAATTCTAAACTATAATGCTTTCTCTGCAGCAGCTCCACTTTGTCCTAAAAGAAAAATTTTTGTACCTTAATCGGGCTACTTAAGATTAGAAAGCCGGGTAGCCGTTATATAGCTTTCTCCTTTATTCTACCATAGATCTTTCAAAGCAATCCTTATAAACTCTCATTTCTTGAATCATCCGGAATCTCATAAAAGTTTTTCAGATCACCAGTATGACATTCAATGCCCGAGGTGATTTGGTTTTTATCATATCGATTTATGTTCTTCTGCCCTTAGAGACAATGAGGAACATTGTGAGGTGGCGCTTGGAATATCTCAAGCCGTTGATCGATTTCACATCCAGGTGATGTAATTGCACTAAATTCACCCATCTTTTGGAAAGGATAGAGTCTAAGATTAATAGGCAAATAAACTGAGATTTGCTTTCTAACTCTCTTTACTTTTTATCTTTTAATCTTGAAGCTATCATTAACTTGATAATGAAGAAAATTTATTTCGGAGAGAAATGTATTTTTTTATGGGGAAAAAGATAAATTAAAAATTGAATGCTACATACTTTTCATAGAAGTTAACATATGACGTAAAATCACTAAAAAAAATTTCCTGTTTACTAAAATGGTTTCTCGTTCCTCTTTCAGGAGTGACAGGAGACTATAAAAGCAAACTTTCTGAAGAAGATATTCAAAAGATTGACAAATGGACGAAGGAAAACACTCAAGATATGGACAACGAAATTCAAATGATAAAATTAAATTAAATCATTTGGAATATAGAACTTAAATATATTTATTTAATTTATCACGATTCGGTATTTGAATGAAATTAAATTTTCAATTTATTTCTTTTCTTCTCTCGTTTTCCTTTCTTTTTCTTTTTCTTCTTCTCGTTCTTTTCTGTTTTCTTGCTTCTTTCACCGATTATCCCAATTACTTATTTTGATGTATATATTTAAAGCGAACAATAATACTAACGTATATAATATGATCTTATCAGATTCCATGATATTATTCTTATGATGTTATTAAAAATTTAAATTATATATCTTCTGAATGCCGGTATTACCAAATTCAGATACGGCACTGATATGCATTAATATATCAACGAAACGATATCGTAAATTCGGCCTAGCATTTAAAGTTTAAAGTATTTATCAAGTAGTTATAAAGTATTTATAAGTAGAGATAATTTTATAATACAAATAATTAGTACAAAGTATAATTTAATACAATTCTATTATAATAAACAACATTTGAATTCGAACTCAATATTAAGTTAAAAAAGTTTTGCTTCATTTTGCAATGAAAACATCATCAGATTAAAAACCTCCTGGATTCCCTCAAAAACAAGAAGACGATTAAACTGTTCCAGAATATTCCATAGAAACTGTTTCCAATAATATTTTTTATGAAGATTTTAATAGTCTGTTTAAATATTGGTCCAATACATTAAATCTTGGCGCGTTTTTTTGTTGAACAAAATGTACGTCCATATACTCCCCCTAAGAAATCAATACATTGGAAACATTTCTAAAATATTTCCCTTTTAATTACAAATTCAATCATCAGATGATTCAAATATCTGTGTTTTTTTTTGTTTTTTTTTTTCGCGACTATTGCTGCTTTTGTTTGGAATACTTTTTTTCCGTTCTTTTCTTATCATTTCTGGAAGACAAATTTTTGTTTCATTCAAAAGGAAGAGGGCCACAAGTATTCATATGGTCACTTTGGTTTGCAATTAGATTATATGATTATCTGTGTTTAGTACTTTCTCTATTAAGAGTTGTTAAAAGTTGATCTGCACCAACCAATATTTGTATATTGTCAACTGTATTATTTCTAATATTGACATCTTGCTAGATAATTTCAGTTTTCAATTTTTCCAACCGCTCCTTTAATAACACCAGGCATTATTGAATGGGAAGGGAAGATTATCTCATAGAACTATTGTTCCAACCATGATATGCTCTATTATTTGTCAGCACATAAAATTTTGATCTGATGAATCGTATCTTTTGCTTTCCCCTAATATTTATCAACCATTAATGGCCATGTTTTTGTTTTAAGCACGGTGCTAATTCATAATGTTCTCAAACTCCTTAGTACAAAAACTTCTTGTGCGAACTTGATCAAACAAGTGATCTAACCTTTGGTACCTGCGAATCATTATGTGGTATTATGGCTCAACATATTGCACTGGGAAGAGCTGTTCCATTGGT
This sequence comes from Trachelipus rathkii, assembly GCA_015478945.1. Lineage (NCBI taxonomy): Eukaryota > Metazoa > Arthropoda > Malacostraca > Isopoda > Trachelipodidae > Trachelipus > Trachelipus rathkii. The sequence continues at coordinate 20,809 of JABUQX010031895.1, forward strand.
TTTCACTTAGTTTGAACGAAAGCTGCATGGAAATTGATGAATTCCTGTTTCTGATTCTATATATTTTATTTTTTGATCAGAAATTTCTGTTTTTTGTGATGTAATCCCTTTACTTTGATTGCCTTTAGAATTTCCTTCATCATTTTCTATCTGCTTTGATGCGTTTTGGCAAAGTGCACTATTGTGCTTTGCACCACAATAATAACAGGTTTTAATACTTTTACATTCAAATACATTATGATTGTTATACAAGCAATTAATACATAAATTATTCTCCTTTACTCTATATAATCTTTGTTCCATGGTATAGAATACTTTACAACTTGAAGAATAATGATTATTAAAACAGAACGCACATCGTGGTTCTAATTTATTTGATTTATTGTATACATTAAAGGTATTTGTGGAGATGACCCCTTTCTCCCTTTCATTCGTAAAAACTTTGCTATTATTAGGTTTGAATTCCATATCAGTCATTAAAGTATTCCCTTCATTCTCCATTTCATTCGTAAAAACTTTGATATTATTAGGTTTGGATTCTATATCAGTCATTAAAGTATTCCCTTCACTCTCCATTACCGACAAAACATCCTCCAAAGTTTTTCTTATAAATTCTATTTTCCAATTTTCTCTTAATTTTTTCCACTCCAATTTAGCCTTGATGTCTTTAGGAAGTTTATTTGCTATGATATTACCAATTATAATACTACAACTTTCACAATCATTTCCAATGTTAAATGCTTCAAGAGAACTCAAATGACACTCCAAATTTGCTCTAAATTCTGAAACTTGCGTATAATCAACAGCTGGTTCCTTTAAATTTAATATATTATTTAAATGACATTCAATTACTTTGTAAGGTTGATTATATCTATCCAAAAGCAATTTTGTTCCTTTACATTTAAGTTGCCCTCTAAGGTATTTAAATTTAGTAGTCTCAGGTATGGTGTATTATGTACAGAATCACAAAACACATCCCAAAATGGGGAAAAATTTAAAATATTTCCATCAAAATATGGTAAATTGAGTTTAGGTAGCTTATGATTAGAATTTTTAATATTATTCATCTCACCAGAACTATTAGATAAATTATTTTTATTACATTTATTAATAAAATTCTCAACTTCTATAATTTGCTTCCTAATAATTTTTTTTGATTCGTATAATCATTAACTTCAGTTTCATATAAATTATCATCCTCAATAGACAATTGAATGTGATTATGTTATACCTTCATCTAGTTTTTTTGATCATAATTTATTAACAAGTCTCAAAATTAACCTTAACATCATTAATATCTACATTAATGTCCTCAATTAACACTTTTAATTCATTTATTGTTTTAATTGCAATTTTTTTAGCAATGTCTCTAGATCTTAAAGTTCTTTTAATATCAATCGTTTCGTTTATATTTAAACCTTGAAAATAATTTTCCAATGAATTGCGAGATGACTCTAAATTCACTCGAGCCACCTGTTCTCCCTGTAAAACATTACCTGCTAAGTTCAATGAATTATGAGGTGACTCTAAATTTACTAGGGCAGCTTGTTCACCCTGTAAAACATTGCCTGCTACAGTTTTAAGATATGTTTCTATTTCAATAATCTGATTATTTAATTCAACCTCTTTCTTTTCCTACTTCTTTGGTAATGTCAGAATAGGATATGATATCATGTCACTTTTCATCTTCCA
>JABUQX010031895.1:30000-42500 GCA_015478945.1 Trachelipus rathkii
TGTTTACAATAGAAAAGGATATTAAAGTGAAAAAGCATGTTCTAATGACAGAAAGAAATGAGTTTTTTTTAATGAAAGCACAAGGGATTGTTTCAGAAGTTAAAGTTAGTTTTAAAATGAATCTTTCCAAATCTTCTTCTAGTCGCTGACCAGGAACTGACGTATAGAACGAAACCATGTGGAAGGGTATATAGTTCAAAAGGAGGTTTGATGCTAATTTGGGAATTTTGTTGAAATTTAAAGAAAATTTTAGGTAGATTTCATTCCAGAAGATGAGAAGCATTGTTTAAGAACCAAGTTTAGTTGAGACGAATATCCATGATGATTATATTCGTGTATGTAACACAATTTACGTTTGAAATAATAGGTTGAATGGGATGATTGGGTTTGTGGTCTTCGGTGAGAGCATACAAATTGCGCTAAGATTTAAGCTCATATCAAGATTTATTGTTGAGAGTGACGGTGCGAAATTGTTTGATCATATTAATTTTAGGTTATTGTTAAATTTAATTTGGGAATTTTTCAAAGGTTTATTGTTAATTTTAACATAAGTATTTTCATCTGATAGAACGGAATTACACTTGGAAATATAGTCTACATAATTGAAAATAACGACCTGATTAACCTTAATTATCACTCCTTAAAATGACAACATTTTTATTTTTCTTTAAATCCATTAAAGTTTTGTAAAATTTTAATGACAAATTATTTTGTTCTTTGTCGGTAACTATTCCATTTATTAAAATGCTTTTTAAAGTGTCCTGATTTAAATTGTGATCGTTGACAAACTTAGTCCAATTATCAAAGTCATTGAAAAATTGCAAGTTGTTATCCGAGCTTTCTAGTGCAAAAGATAGACCGTATCCTAAAGAATCTTGTCATCATTTTTAAGACATAGTAAGGCCTATAAGTTGAACAATTGCAGCTTGATTGTGAGGAGTTAGATTAGGAAAAGAATTGCTTAAAGATGCAAGTAACTGTTATGATTCAATCGTATAATCCGGAGTTTTCTAAAAGCTTTCTTATCCTATTTTTTGTTTGATGTGCCGAATCCAATAATGCAGTAAAACCATCCAATCATTTAAGGAAGTTTGGAGTACCAATATTGCTGAAATGGTTTAAATTTAAAGTAGCAGCTTCTTTTGATTTCTTTTTTAATCTCGTCAATCTTCTCCAAAAGTATGCATTTTTTAGCAGAGGAAAAAGGATTAAATTTTTCTCTTTCTAAAAAAATTGGAATTAAAGTCTTCGGAATCACAAGGTTATTAAGGCACTTTTTTTATGAAGACCATTTGGCATTTCTTAATATTGGCAGCAATTAATTTTTTCCTGTAATTTAAAAATAGTATTTTAGTATAGTAATCTAAAACTGTGCCGTTATTATCGGGTATCATTTTATATGAGAAACTTTTACTTTAGTCGTAAGCGAATATTTATAAGGTAATTATGCCTTGGCATTTATAGCAGAACCTATTTATTTTCACATGATGCCATTTTATAACTTTAATAATTAAAGTATTTACACAAGTGGATTTTTTAGCTTTCGCCCTTACACTAAGAGGGCCTCCTTCAGAGTACAACTTTAACAGAACTAAACAAAAATTTTAAACCCTTGATCATTGAAACAGATTATTTTATAGGTTATTGAATATTTTGACGCTGATAGCCCTGAAACAATCTTGAATAAAGCAAAAATTAATTCTGAATTTTGCCCAGTTTGAAGTCTCCCTGTGCTTTGTTGAAATTATTCATATTATAAATAAAAACATATTCCATAATTTTTCTTTTTTTAACCTGGTTAACAGAAATTCAATAGGAAGCTTCTTTAATATATAAGTTTTATGATTATAGTCGATCGGTGAATGTTAATTGGCGGAATAAAGTGAATCATTTTAGTAAGGTGCTTGGTTTATGCTGATATCAATCTTCTTGGAGAAGTCATGAGTTTCACCTGCATCATAACACAAACTTGGCGCATTGATGATATGGTATTTTAATATAAATACACTGGGATATATAATTAGTTGATTTGGAGGTTTAAAAATTCTTTTTAATGGAATGGAATTGTTTTTTTTGTAAAGCAAATATCATTTGAGATATGTTTTTTGATATTAAAATTTAATTTACATGGAATCGGAAGATAAGTCAGGTTATTTTAGAGGTAGAATGGGAACTATCATAGAATTTTTTTCTTCGCCTTTTGATAAGCCAGGTTAATAACATTGGGAGGATAGTTTAAATTAGTAAATTTCTTGGCAAAATTCTTCTCATTTACTTTACTCGGTTTACAGAAAAACTACTACTTCTTCTTAATGCATACACTGGTTTTTTTCACATTCCTTTAATACTAAACTTGCTACTCTTTCTTCCCTATACCTTAGATATTTTAATATCTGCCCCCCCTTTCTTTCTACTGAAACTAAATTCCTTTCCTCTACATTTACTAATTTAACCTATGTGGATGTGTGGATCAAACTTTTACATTGAAGCAAATGATTAAGAAAATGAGAGAGAAGAAGAATAAATTGTATTTTGGTTTTATGGATTTGCAACAGGCCAATGATAGGATTAATAAGGAAGCTCTATATCAGGTATTAGTGACATATGGTATTGGTGGTAGGCTTCTGAGTGGAATCAAAAGTATATATGAAGATAGTGAAGCGTGTGTTAGAATAAATGAAGTCGAAAGTGATTGGGTTAATATTAATAAACGGAGTGAGGCAGAGATGTATTATGTCTCCTTGTTATTCAATATGTATATGGATGGGGTTATTAAAAGAATTAGAGGTGGGGGTGGCAGGAAATACTTCAATAGTTGATCTGTCGTGAATGGAAGAATAGTGACGTGCTCTCTACCTATTATATGCGATGATTTGGTTTGGTGTGAATGACCTGAAGAGAGTTTGAGGATATTGGTCAGAGGGATTTTGGCAACTTTGTGTAAAAGGAGGGCTTGAAAGTAAGCGTAGATAAGAGTAAGATTATGGTTGTGACTGAGGACAGTTATGTTTGAATGGGAAACAACTGGAACAAGTGTCTGAGTTTAAATATTAATGGTATTGTTGGATGTAAAGAGAAATGGATGATGCATAGTGTAGTAGAAGTTTGAATGATAGGAAGGTGGTCTGTGTATCAATTAAATCTTGGTAAAGTTGTGAAGGAAAAGGTTTTGAGTGGGCTGGGTTTTGGCATGAGGGTTAATGTTGTTTACCATGTGTTAATGTATACGTGGCGAAATACTATGGTCTGAAATAAGAGGTAATTGATCTAAGGTGCAAATTGTTCAGATTGACAATCTTAGGGGCTTTAGGTGTAAGAACAATTGATAAAATGAGGAATGAACGAATTTGGGAATTGTGTGGTTGTGGTGTGAGAAGGAGTAAATGAAGAAGAATATAATGAATAGTACAATTGAGACTGGTTTGGGTCTTGTGGAAAGGATGGATGATAAGTCGTTGGTTAAGCGGTATATATGGTGAGTTGTGCCTGGGAATACGAACCGGTTGGGAGAGCGAAGAAAAAGTGGATTGAATCATTAAAGGAATGCCTGAAAGGAGAGGAATGTGAGTTGGTAGAGGCGAAGAAAGGTCATAAATAGGGAGTGAATGTGCGGGATTTTGTGACGGGTATGGTTGTGCCCACCTGGCCAAGGGGATGAACCCTTTATTGATGAGATGCCATAGTGAGGGCCCGTCGAGTCCCGTGAAGCCCTTGGGTAGAATTTTTCTGACTGCGACGAGTTTCACTTAAGGTTGAGGATATGACAACGGTTGGTTAAAAGGCTGGGTTCTGTTCTTTTCGACTTGCATCATATTTTTATGCTACTTTCTGTTTCCAGTGCATGTGAAGTACCTTCCTCCCAATCTGGGGAAACTCTGAAAAGCATTTTGCTTTCTCACGCAAACTGCCTACGAAGGGGAAAAAAAACTAAAAAAAAAGCCACCTAACCATATAGAAACGGATATTGCAAATGAAAAGATGAAACCCTTGCACGTTGTTTTCTGAAAATAACATTGGCGGATAAGAGCAGATAAGCAATTATTTGATCAGCAGTTTTGTAGTGGGACTTGTGGCAGCTTTAAAAATTCTTTGGACATGATCAGAGCAGTGAATAAGGGTCAATAATTTTACTGTTTTGAATAATAATTACACCACTGGGTTCACTAAAGGTAAAATATTTGGCTATTGACGGCAAGAGTAATAATGAAATCGGGTCTTGTTCGCCGAACAGTATTAATAGAAAAGCTGATTCTTTTCCTTGTTTGCTTGTTGCCTTCCTTCAATTTCTAAGCCTTCAACGATTTTTATCATAGGTTTGTAGGGAAATACAATACTATGATACTTTTTGACGTCCAACGGGTTTTCACAAAGTTTAGGCAAAGTGGGAATATATTTTCTTGGAAAAATAAAAGTCTGAAAAAGTTTTTCTTCTATTGTGGCATAATTTATTATTTCGAATTTCCCAGAAAAATCTTTAGGACATTAAGACAAATTAAGCCGATGGCTTACACAGTGAAAATGATAAATCCTTTTTTCTATTTTTTCCCCTGCTAGTTTCTTTTGAACCCTGTTTTATCCTTGGCTGCACAGCCGTCGTACCCTTGACCAACGCATAAGACTCGGATCCAAACCTTCTTTTCTAAAAACAAATCAATCGCGGTTTGGCAATGGTTTAGGACCACATGACCGATTGACCCTTCAAGAAACTTCCAACCCAGAAATTCTTATCGAAGAGTCATTTTTTCCAAGATCTAAAGATCTTAATCCTATAGATAATTGTTCATTGCCTGACAAATCCGCAGTTTCATCGGCCAATATGGAGTACACACCAAATTGTTTTGCATCCGCGACAATCATGGTTTTTTATGATAATTCCACAAAATTGATTGAGGTTTCATTTGAATCATCGAAGACGTCCAGCGGCCATTCTTCTGTCCTTAAATATGTTCTTCAATTCCACGATCACTGACTTTCTTTGGAAATTTGAATCCAGGGCTCTTTCAAGAAATTCTCTCATGCAGTCTTACCTCTTAAAGGGTAGGTTCATACGGTTCCGCAGAAAATTATGGTCTACAAAAAATCCAGTAGATAATTTCTTTAATTTTTCTGCAATTGTTTGTTTGATGGTTTATCTGCAGCTGAATATCCAACGCGTGGTTTCGCCTTCCGTGATGAATTCTAGTAGTTCTTTGGCAGCTATGCTTATCACATGATCAGATGTGCTGATCACATAACCTGAGCAGTTTCTAAGCGGAGAATACTGTTCAGAAAAGCTTTGCTGTATAGAAAGCCAATATGACAACAAAAACGCATTAAAACGTTTTTAAAAATTTATGAGGTTTTATAATACGTTTGTAATTAGTAATTACTAACTTCATTATCTATCGATTGATGTATCTTTTTTTCAGTTTTTTCTACTAATAAACCCTTGAAAACGTCGTCTGGCAAAAAAATAAGGTTCATTTTTTTTTTTGTTTCGTTCAAGAGTTTAGAGGTGGCAGGTGCGCCCCCTTCCCCCTGCATCGCCATATATATATATATATACTATATATATATATATATATAATATATATTATATATGCTTATATAATATAAGTATATAATAGTTATTATATATAGTGTATAAATATATATATTATATAGTATAATATATGGACAAAGTTTACTTTCTTACCTATCGAATCGAGAAAACGGGTATGGTTCATCAAAAAAAAATTTCCAGGTAGCCTCTATAATACATAAATAGAATAAATATGGATTCAGGGCGAAGAGTGATTTTAGTTTTCACCTAAGATGTTCTATGGTCAGAGTTAGGTGAGGGCTAGTTTACGGATATACGTTACGCTTCACGGTTCGGTTTACGTCTTACCGTCTCACTGCTTCTTTGTTGATTGACACTTGCTTTTTATGAAATTTTCATAAATGTCCTTATGTGTTTTCTGTTTCTTCCACATGTAGGCTAGACATATCACGTATTAAAAATGGTTGCGGTAGCGGCCCTGCTCTTTGGGATTTTATTTTTTAATTTTTCCTCCCATGATCGCTTCGATGGTGTTTCTGCATCGTGCTTCGTTGATGGTTAGACGGAATTTAATGTGAAATAATTCACTTTAAAGTTGGATTTAGGTGGTCATTTCTTCTAATTTAGCGTAGCTTTCATTCATGCAAGTGTTATTTTCAATTTGTTCGCAGGGCCTTATACTTCTTCGAAGTATTTGTTCTTTAAGTTTCAACTATTGTGAGTGTGTGAGAGTGAGCTAAGAAAAAATTATGGCCCTGAACCCTTTCAATACCTCCTAAAACCTCATTTACACTCTAACCATTCGTCTAAATTATAAACTTTCTCGTTGGCCAAATAAAAGATTCCGTCGACCTCTACAGTTTTAGAATGATGCCGCCCATCTTTTCTTTAGAATTAAAGTATTTCGACACAGCAACGTTCTCTAAAAAAAAGGATTTATAATAATTGTGACTATTACAACCTCTTACTTAATGTTTGCTAATTTAAAACAACTACTTATGGACACATCTGTAAAAAATAATAACAATCATTTGAAAAAAATGTCACATATCTCTATTTTACTATTATTTAAGAAAAAGGGTTTGCAGTGATGATACTTTCAGTATTCTTTTTTACAACATCCTGGGCAGAGGAAATTTTTTTTCCTTCTGATCTCCTACATATTTGACATTCTCTTCGACACTTTCGCATTTTTTTACTCAATATCTAATTTTTTATATTGCAAATAGGCTAGCAACTCTACATCTACTGTTGACAAATTAAAAAATATCTTCAAACTACTTAACGAGAGCATGATCGGAACAACGGTGTATCGTATGGAGGGTTATAATCTCAAAACAGCACACTAAACGATGAACGCGACGTTAAAAACTATTCATTATGTGTATAAAAAGGTTTGCCCTAAACATATCAGTTTTCTTTTATGTTTCACCGCACAACAATACATTTGTTATTCACATTAACATAATGACGCCACCAGACAAAATGAGTTAAAAAAAGTAGCAACCACAAAAAAATTGTAATTGCTTTAATATTTTTCCATTTTATGTATATATATAGATATATATATATTACTATATTATATATATATAATATATATATATATATGTAGTAGTATAAATGTTGTTAGGATTATGTATAATATAATAATTTATATATTATATTATATATATATAAGGTATACTATATACATATTACACTATATATGAGTAGTATATAGTATATTATTAGTAGATGTATATCGGTATAATATATGATATATATAAGCTATATATATATAGGATGCGCTAATAATATGTGAGCAGTAGACTATTCAGAGGTTGGCGTTTCCGCACGCAGATTAATTCCGCAATTCCGCGCGCAATTCCGCATATTGCGGACTATTAATAAAAAAATTGGCGGATTGCGATTATGGTGTCGATAATTGTGGAAAAAAGTTGAGCCGAGTAATTAAGCAAAGTGATCAGAATCCCTAAGATCATTCGCGCAACTTTACGTCCGGCAATTCCGCATTCGACAATTCGCAAATTCCGCAATAAGAGGACTACCCAAAAATCTTTCTATTTTCAATCCTTAATTTTAAAACTGTATCAATATTGGCACTGGTATTTAAGTCTTAGATATGTACATTAAAATAGATTTGAGTGCGAGCATTCCAGGAAATAAATTTCATTAATTTTGGCACATTTTGGTTATTATATATATATATCATATTGATATGTAATTATATATATATATAGTTATAATATATATATATATAATATAGTATATATATATATCTATATATATATATATATATTATATATATATATGATAATATATCATAGTATATATATATATCTATATAGTATATATTATATATATATATATATATATAGTGTTATTCTATGGTAGAACTTAAATAAAAATTTGCAAATTTTGTATTCTCCTGTTGTATAGAACGTGCTTAATAAAAACTTTCCATTAAACTGTTATTAATATTTAAGTTGGCAATGAGGTTGGTCCGCCCCCCACACCGGATGTTTTCTACCTAAAAAAAACTTCCGCACTCCAACGACCGTTTCAGTTTCAGTGTGTTTTCCACGAAGATCTGTATTAGGTTGCTTAGTTTCGCTCTGTTATGCAAAGTATGAAAAGTAGATCCTTATAAATCGCTCATGATTATTTATTAATGATTATTTAAATTATTATTTATTCATTACATCATCATTTCTTTCATTTTAGCCATAACCCTACACACCCTTTCTATTCTCTAAAAAAAATCTCTTTCAGTAATAAGAGCTGCTGCTCCAGTCTAGGCCGAAGATGGAATCTATGTGTTCCAACACATCACAGTCAGGTGTTTGGTCGAGCTGTTTAATGAAGAAGTGCGAAGGATCGAGAATGCGTAAAATAATATAACAATCTATTTTCAAAAAGAGAAATATTTCTGCTTCATTTTGACGGTAAGCGTATATTTTGCTAATCACTGATGTAATCGACAGTGGTAAGGTCTTAGAAGGATTGAATTATGGTAATATGTAATAATGGTGAATGTTTGAGTTATCACAGTAGTTTTTAATGTAAGTTGTGAATTCAATTTTGATGCTGGACATAACTTCAAAATAATCGTATGTGACACAACATCAAAAAAATACTGGACGAGTGAATGAATTGTTCAAAAAATAAAAACTGAAATCGTCACTGAGATTTGATGCAGGCACAGTACATTGTGGCTGTAATCCATCTATTCCTTGATAGACCTTTTTAAAGCATTGCTAGATCTTCTTTAATTCAAGTTTCTTCTAGCCAACATACTCTCAACTATGTGGAATTCGTGGCGGAAGTGGTGAAAACATATCGATGTCTGCAGCAGTTCACTACAGGAGCCAAGAGTGAAATGGATAATATTCAAAATTCAGGTTGGCGATTATGATGTTATGCTTTCTTATAAGTTATGTAGAACATGTCATTTCCTTAAAGAAACTATGCATACCCCGTTTAATTGAGATGAAGATTTACCGTCTCGTTTCACATGCCAGATGAATTCACATGCTTTTAATGCTCTTATTCGTACTTCCTCCTTCCTAAATGGAGAGATTGTTCACTGAAACACTCGTGCGCTTTGCATCTCAAATGCCATGGCAAAGCCTGGTTTTTCTAAACCAATTATGGTCAATTCGCACAGTTTCCTCGAGAAATTGCATATGGATGGAATTTCGAATTTAATTGCCTGGCAGCCATGAAGTGCTTGTAACTCACTGGGAATATTGACAGATCCGTTTGCAGATTATACCACATGACGAAGTATTTGTCCGAAATTAGAGGTGAAATTAAATGAAGTAACTGTACCAGAAAGTGCAAAACAGATAAATTATTGAATCTGAACTTATTGCAACTAATCTACATTTGAACTGTGCTGATGTACTTAAGTTTCTAGAATTTTTCTTGTCTTTGGTGCGGAAACATTTTATATTTAATTCTAGTGCAGTGTGAGTCATTTTCTGTCATTTTTGTCATTATTAAAAAGTTCATTGATTCTAATACAGGCTAATTTTTTTTTGCAAATAACTAATATATAATATATATATATTAAATATATTAATATATAATAAATATATAATATATACTATATATTAATTAATATATTATATATATATATATTGGTAGTAATATTATATATATATATAATATATAGTATATATATATATATATATATATAAATATATATATATATATAATATATATATATATATATAGTATGGTATATATATTATTATATATAATATATATAATATAATATAATTGGATATATATATATATAATATATATATATATTATATATATTATTATATAGAGTATATATATAATATTATATATATTATATATACGTATAGTATATTATTATACTATATATATATTATATAATATATTGTATATATATAATCTATATATATATATATATATATAAATAAGTATATATATATTATATATATAGGTCTACGGTAACTTTCAGGTGTCTTCAAGGGAGGTTTGAGCACCTGTTTGTGGAAATAGACCTGCTGATGACCACAGCTCCATCCCCATTTCAAACTTCCAGTCATTGAGTTCCTGAATGAGGACTTGAAGGAGATCATCAGAAAGAGGGTTATCAGTGAGGTGTGCCCTGATAAATGGGACTCCTGTCACGACAACGATGGTGCCGCGCCAAGGAGCAGGACCAGGTGGTAAAACGATCTTCCAATACATGACGTGAATGAATAACCAGACTCTGGCTCGCCGACCCCTTGAAGGAGGGACCTTGAAAGATAGGCCTTTGAATTTGAAAACAAGCTGAAAGGTGAAGAGGCCAGCCTCTTCTGTGACCTGCTCCCCCAGCAGCACAGGAGAGGCCTGGAGATGGACCTGCTTAATCAAGTACAAATACCCCTGTCCCCTCTCCCTCGCTGTGGAGAGATTGTTCAGTTTTGGGCTCTAATGTTCTCAGGTCTAGGAGGTCATCCCTGACTGATGAGAATTTTGAGAAGCTGTGTTTCTGAATTGAAATATGCACTTCTTGAATTTGAAGTGCCTGTACCAGATGGGAGTAGAAGGAGGAGAGGTAGGAGAGGAGGGAAGAAGAAGAAAAAGAGGGGGTGGAGAAAAACAACAACAATGACTTAAGTAATTATTAATTACAATTAGGTTATATATATACTATATGTATATATACTATATATATAGCAAGTTATATATATATAATATATAATATATCTAGTATATATATATTATATATATATCTATATATATAGTATAGATATATAATTATTATATATATATATATATATATATTATATATATATAGCTAACATAATTGTAAGTTACCTAATCAGTACACGAAACTCCCCTCCTCCTCTTCCTCCTCCTCCTCCTCCTCCTCCTCCTCCGTGCTTCCTCCTCCTCCTCCTCGCTCCTCCTCCTCCGCCCTAGTGAATCACTTAAATGGAACAACCTCGATCCATGATCCACTTGATCGTTTATCTAGTTTTGAGGCCTAATGGAAGAAGAAGATGCTAGTTCTACTGAAAGGACGAAAAACCCTACCTGAGAGTGTTTAACTCGAGACTGGCATCGAACCCTTGCCGCAAGAAAATGGTTCTCTAGGATGCTCTAGGGTTAAGAGTTTCGGGGCAGAAGAAGAAGATGCTGGACCAACTGAAAGGCGAAAACCCTTCCTGGGAACTTGTTTCTTTTGAAACTGTTAGATATATATATATATATCTAGTAGTATTACTATTATATATATATATATTATATATATAGTATATACTAATATGATATAATATAGATATATAGTAATAGTAATATTATAGGGGTGGAGGAATGGTTAACTAGGTTATGTTCTAGATATAGTTTTTGGTAAGTGATACATTTCCTATATCATATAATAAGCTACAAAAGTATAAGTAATATGGATGAAGTTTCAAACTTTGATGTTTGTAGTAAATATATGAGTAATGTGAATCCGTTACTACAAGGATAAATAGGAGAAAGCCAACAAATAAATGATACAGTTTGGAAAGAGAGTGAATGGGGACTTACAAGGAATTAGGGAACTCTTCCTGGCAAGGAAGCCGAAGGTTAAGGATGAAAGATAAGGGGAATCTGCCTTAGAAATAGTGACATAGGGATCCGTGCTTTCGCACTGGAATGAACGGAATTGAGGGAGAGAAGTGTCGAGGAACACTTCCAAAATCTGTATACACATTGGTAGTAATGAAGAGGTGACATGTAACTGTGTGTGGGTTGATGGTCAGGAAAATAGATATGTTTTGAGGATGAGGTCATTTACTAAGGAGGAGGTAATGAAGATGAGAAAGTTGAAGAATGGTAAATCTCAGGTATAGAGAAATTGCTGTGAAATGATCAGAACGGAGCCGAATGATATTGATTGATTTGGTAAATTTGCCACAAGCATTTATGGAGGGTAATAGTGCGAGGGATTGGAGGAGAGCAGTAATAGTACGCTTGATTAGGGTAACTGTAGTTAATTAATAGGGAATTATGTATGAGTGTTGTAGGAAGATATATGCTGGTATTTTGGTCCGAAAAGCCGTTCGAGTGATCTGAAGGACTGATTGTCGAAGAACAAGGTGCGTTTCAGAGTGGTAGAGGGTGTGTGGATCAAATCTTCTACATGTAAAACAAATTTGTTGAAAAATGAGGGAGAAGAAGAATAAATTGTATTTAGGTTTTAATGGATTTGTAACAGGCGTATGATAGGAATTAAATAGCGAAGCTCTATGGCAATTTTTAGTGATATATGGTGTTGGTGGTAGGCTTCTGAATGGAATCAAAAGTATTGTATGACGAATAGTGAAGGCGTGGTTCAAATACAAGTGAGTGGTGTTAATATTAATAAGCGGAGTCAGGCAGGGATGTTTAATAGTCTCATTGTTATTCATCCTGTAATATGGATTGGTTACCTGAAAGAATCTAGAGGTTGGGTGCAAGAAGATGG
>JABUQX010031895.1:45000-53152 GCA_015478945.1 Trachelipus rathkii
TTATATGTCGTCAGAGTTCATCCATAAAACCAGTGTACTTGCACTTGTACTTGTACTTGACAAAATGTACTGACGACCTCAACTGATTGATATATATAGGTATATATATATAGTATATATATATAGATACTAATAATTTATTTATGAGTATTAATATATTATATATATTAGTAGTATATATAAGATTACATGTTTATTATGTTATCTAGACGTGCTGTAATATATATATACCTAGTTATATATATATATAGTAATATACATATATATATATAGTTACATAGTGTATATACTAATATATATAATATTTATGATATATATATATTGATGAGAAATAAGTTGTTTCTTGGAAATCGGATCTTGATAAGAAAAGCGAATAACTGTAAGAACAAAACCCAGTCATGGACAATAGTTTAATGATCAAGAGTCATCACATAACTGAATTTTTGTTATAGACGTTTCGGATACATTAACCATGCTGTCGTAAACACTAAGAACGAGATAAGAACTAGTAGAAAAGATAGAATATTAAAAGTTAAACAGAATAAGTGATTTATGCATAATATACATAAATGGAGAAATAAAAATATAAGTGAATAAGGAACATATGAAATATTGAATATATAAAATACAAATAAAAAAATATAATAATAGATAAAAATTAATAATATAATGATATATAATAATAATAATAATAGTAATAATACTATAATGTAATAATGATATAATAATAATAATAATAATAACAATAAAATAAGAAAAATAATTGATAGATAAGAATAATTAATAATAATAATAATAATAATAATAATATATAGATAATAATATAATAAGATAATAATAAGATGAATAATATAAATAAGTAATAATAATAATAATAATATATAATAATAATAATGACAATAGTATTAACGATAAATTAATAAATTAATTAATAATAACAAAAAAATAAGTAAATAATAAAATAATATAATGAATAATACTAATAATACTAATAATAATAATAATAATAATATCAAATATAATATAATAATAATGAATAAATAATAAATAATAATAATATTAATATAATAATGGATAATTAATAATAATAATAATAATGAATAATAATGAATATAATTATAATATATATATATATGAAGAGATATATATATTATAGTAATATATAATCATATAATATCATAATGTATTTATTAATATATATATATAGTCATTTAGACTATAGTATATATATAGTATATATATTATATAGTATACTATATATATATAAGATGATAATAATATATTATGTTAATATATATATACAGTATATAGTAGTGATCGGTAGGAATACTGATACTATATATATTATATATAGTATATATAATATATATATTATATCTATATATAATATATTATTATATATGTATATATATGCGAATTTGTTTGTAATCAGTAAATATGTATATGATCATATACCAAAACTGTAAACTACCCGAATGATATCTCTAAAACTAAGCTAGTACAGAGAAACTAATACATAGCTCTAGAGAAGGAGAAATTTGAAATGGAAAATGGATTTTTTTTTTTTTATATCCTTCGAAAACTAGATAGGTAACAAAAAACTAATACGAATAATATGGAATTCATAGTATCAATAAATTTGTGGAAATAATCAAGGAAGTTTTTTTTTAGTGCAATAACATATCTTGGAGATCATCGTATAATTTTTTTTTTAATTTTTTAGGGGGCCTCGAGCCGACGGTGACAGAGGGGTGACGAGAGGTCCCCCGTCGTCCCCCAGAGGCCGAGAGACGCCCGACTCTTGCATCTTTGCGTGTTTACCCTAGGTTTTTTTTTTTAGTTAAGGCGTGTTGCAGCGCTGACTTGGATGGGCGGCAACCCCGTAGCTTGTGTTAATTTGCGGTGGGTGGTGACGTGTAGTTGGTGTAGCTGCCGTTGAGGTGCGCCCGGGGGCCGGTCGGGAAAGCAAAAAAAAATTTTATTTTTCCTTTTTTTTCAATACAAATTTCCATATGCTGAATCCATATATGGTTATTAGTTTTCTTGTATTATCGGTAGTTTTGGGAGGATATTAAAAAAAGAGATCATTTTCATACAAAATCTCTTACGCTATCTCCATATATTTATTGAGTTTTTCTTGTACCTATCTTAATTTTTGAGATTCATGCCGGTACTTTCTTTAGTTTCACCAAATTATATATAATATATATACTATAATATCTATTGATCTATATATATATATATATATTATATATATATGACTATATATATATTGTATATATAAGTATATAGTTTCTATATATATATATATATTATATATATAGTATATATATATTGATATATATATATAGCTACTATATATATATATATAATATATAATATAAGTATGTAATATATATATATATATATATATATATTAATTATATATATAGTAGTATAAAATAATAATCATTATAATAATATATATATAATATATTTATATATAATATAATAGTATATATATATTAGTATATTATATATTATATTTATGATTATATATATATTATATATATATATAATATATATATATATATATATATTTAATATATAATGTATATATATATATATATATAGTCTAATGAACCAAACTGATAACTAAAACATAAAGCAACTAAAATTTAAACCTTATCACTTTTGTTTTAAGATCTAATACATATTTTTCTCCCTTTACCATAAGCAGAAAAATAATAAAGGCATAATGATAAAAAGTAAGTAATATTAAGCCGTATTTAGTCGTGCGGTAAGGCCTATTATTGAGTAACATTTTTTTTCTCTATAAAGGGACGAATGCAATTCATCTTCTCAATCTGTCTTGCATATTCGACCATATTTTACTAATGAATAAGAGCTTTTTTCTTTTAGAAAGCGGATTTTTTTTTTGCTTGTGTCTGCATAGCAGAGTCATCATATACAAATTTAATATTATAAAATATTATATAATATTTAATATTGTATCTTTTTCATTCCACCAAAGTATACATGCTGTAAATTATTTTTTACTTAACATAGGTTACGTCATTCATTTGGCATGCTTGCTTTCATGAGAAAACGCCACGGATATTATATATATATATTATATATAATATATATATTAGATATATATTATATATAATTGCTATTATATATATATATAGATAAGTGTATATAAATAGTAGTGTATATATATAGTATATATAGTATATATATATATAGTATGAGTATATATTAATAGAAGTATACTAATACACCTAGGGATTATAATATAAATATATATGAAGTAATTACACTCACCGGCGCGGCCCATCTGAAGACGCAAAAATGGTGTAAACCGGGATGGCACGACGCGGAAAACAAGTCATAATGAAAAAATCTAACTAATTTTTTACTTTTGATGATTTTATAAAAAAAATCATAGAATTGTTTTTTTATTCTTTATAATATACGTTATATAGCTTAGTATACTGATATATAGTAGTATCTATATATATTATGATCTTACTAGTATCACTCATATATACCTTATATTAGTAATAAATATTATTAGAATACTAGTGAGTTATACGTTATGATGTGAGTGAGGGTAGCGGTAGTATCAAGTAGGTAGATATTATAGTGGATATTTCAGTGATTTAAACTTCATAGAAATAAAAAACTTGTCTATAAATTGTATGGCAAGGAGGTTTTAATCATACACTTTTTATTTTGCAATTTCAACAAACTATTGGCATTGTAGCCCGTAAGTCCGTAACACTCTTTAGTTGTGCGTGCTGTTTTCCACGTGTTTCCCATTTTAAAAGATTTTGAGAACTCAGAGCTAGGCCTCCGTATGGTTAAAAATTAGGAAAATTCAATGCGAGTATGACAGCCTAATTAAATGTATATTGTTTTGGCATATATCGTATAATAGATATGTTAGTGATCTAGTTTTGGATAATGTCTACAATTTAGCCTCTTTCTAGAAAGACATAGTGGGAGATATGGCTCAAGGGGAGCGGAGCAAACGTAAAAGCGAACGTAGGAGGAGATTTTGGGTTTCGCGGTAGGGTTGGCGGAGATCTCGATGACGCCGTCGTCGCGGGTGCTGGTGCGGTGTCGGTAGCGGCGCCCGAGTGCATCCTGTGTCGCGGTGGCGACGGCGCTGGGCGAGTCATCGACTGGTCCGGGGCGGTGTGGTGCGCTGCGGAACAGAAAAAATAAGAAGTGCGGTGCGGTCATGAGCGCACCAATCGGGGGTAGGGGCGCCGGTGCGGTGGCGGTGCTGCAGCGATACGAATGATTGCACAGCACCGCACCAGCTTTCCGACAAATCTTCCGTGCAAAATAAATAAAAAAATGGAAAAGAATTGAGTTGGGAGCTATATTATATATATTAGCGATTAGACAGGCTTATAAGACTAGTGTATATATACTAATTATATACTATATAGTTATTATCCTTATAATTCTCGACGTATATATATATATATATATAATATTATATATATATATAGTATAGTATATTAACATATATGATATAGTAATAGTATACGTATAATCTATGAATGCAGTAATAACTAAGTCCTAGCTAATAGTATATATATCATAGGGTTGTCCTTGCACGAGGTCTAGTAGGTGTGGATGGCACGGCGTTGAGTATCACAGTACCGGGCTACTGTTGATAGAGTGATTGAAATGTGTAAGTAATATAAGTTCGATATAAATTCTAACTTTATTAAGGAGGATGGGATACGTTGTTGTAACCGATGTTTAGGTGTCCTGCGCACGCGGCGCAATACGAAAACTCGTCGCACAAACATGAAGGAATGTCAATGGGATTATATTAGTTTTATGGCTTTCTGTTCGCATAATTTCTGTAGATTGCACATAAAAATGAGAGGGCTCTTCCTCTCGACATTTTTTTAATACGGTTGTCGCGTTTCGCGACGCAAATGTATACCCATAAACAACTAGACGCCCTGCATAGACAAATCAATTTTGGCTTAATAATACAGTTACATTACAGGTTGTATACGCGTTCATGAATACCAACAAATTTTATAACCGTGCATGTGAGAAAAGGTTCTGACAGAAAACAATGGTATCGACAGAAGCTCAATAATATCGATAGACATGTAATGTAACTAACGTTGTTAATATATCATAACAAATTTACACCGTAATGATTCTTATCTACACATGCCAAAAAGGGAGAAGAACGTCACGGTGTCAACTTCGTACATACAGTAGTGTTACAAACATTGTTGTTACGAAAGTACGCTTCCATCCAGCGAAATACATGCCTCAGCTTCTGGCGCCAGGTTCCATTGCACTGCCAATGGAAGTGAATGCCGGTTGGATTCCCTCTACAGTCGTTGGTTATTGTATCGGCGACGGAATCATCGGGCGAGTTACTGAGTCATTAACCAGCGTACCACAAATGTTGCACGCTATCACACTCCGAGATAAGTAGTCCAGTGGTGTTAAGTCGGGTAAACGCGCAGGCCATTGGAAATGGACCACGATCTCCGATCTCATCTTCCGGAAAAAGGTTGTCGAGTAAGGTGCTGTCTACTATAGCTGATTACTTTTCACGCGCTACCGACATGTTAGATAACCATTACTTCGTTCTGTCCTTAAAGTATTCATCAGGAGATTCAAGACCAAGGACGGTCCTCAAGAAATGGAGTAACGCCTGTCCTAAGTCAAATTTCCCTCGAAATAAGAGCCCCGATTCCTACTATTTGAGCTATACGACAAGAGGGCTCGCGCCGGGGTTCCAAAACGTTGACTGAGATGAGACCTGGTGATGGCTAGTTAATGTTATATGGGGGTGTTTCCGCCCAATGTCGGAAGTTCCACCTGTTATATAGCATACCGTTATTTGGTAAAGCCAAAATTCATTGGTCATAAAGAATATTTGTTCCGTACACACCATATAGATCACATTCATTAGAAGGCAATCAAGACAGCCTGAGGATCCCGCCGCGTTTGTTGGTGCTTCAACTAGATCGCATAACCAGGCACATATGTTGCCTAGTATGGATACATGTTTGTATACAACAACAAATTCCGTCGTAATGATTTCCTTCGATAATTCCAAGACCGAACTAGCCTGCCGTAATGAGGTCGTTGGATTTTCATGGGTGTATAGCAGAACGTCCAGTTCGACGTCGAATGTACGGAACACGACCCCCCTCCCTGGATGTGGAGAGGGGTTTGAACCTATCGGACCCTGGTAGCTTTGAAACGGACCTGTAAACATCTTGAATGCATTGACCTGCTTGACGGCCTCGCGATAGATGGATACCACACGCTAGTTATTCTGCAGACCGATTCTGAGAGCATGTCTGTTTTAGCTTAATGTAGCACTCCGAACCAGGTATCCTGTGATTAGCTGGTACGTGGGCATGCTCCTAAGTGTATTGGTTCTGGGACTAACAAACCGACTCTAAGTTTACTTGGCGTTCCTACACTTTATTACCGCAATCATTACTTTGAGTTAAATGTGACATATACTAGATCTAGTGATAGCTTGCTTATTCGTGTGTGTGACACGATTCTACATGTGGCCACTGTATTTAGTGTTAGGCTACATAGTGCATGTTGAATATATAAAAGGGTATCATTAGAGTATTTGGAATTTAGAGTTCCTTTGTTAGCTGTAATCGTATTTTTAAATACTGTTGGATATCGCCATTGTACTTAATCCTAATTATCTTTCATATTTCGACACGCATTTCGGCTTTTTGGTAGGACACATGATGTCTACCGGAGACGTTAGTTGGTTATTTATGGGTGCAATGCAGCTCGGAAACGAACAGACCGGTTACATAATTCGAAGAGAGAGCGCTCCTCATTTCTATACATCATGGTGCATGTGCCACAGAATTTGACAGAGAGCATATAAAAATAACTATCTCCAATTCGAGCGATTGCCCATTAGTTTGTGCGCGTTTTCGGTATTGCTGCGTGCGCAGGACACCAACTGGTAGAACGAGTATCTCATCCTCGGCTTAATGAATTAAATAATCGAAGGTTGCAATTCTAGCACATTTTCAATAAATAGCAAATGGGCAATCATAGTGATTAGGGTTGAGCTGTAAGTTGAACTTGTGGAAACACCGCTGTATCTATTATCTAGGTTATATATCTATATATAGTATATATATATATATGAGTATTATACTATATATATATATATATATAAACATATAGTATATTAATATAATATATATATAAATAAATATATAAAGATATGTGTGTAGTAATATAGTAGTATATATGATATTTTATAACACCTACTAACTATAATATATATTAGCTTCTATAATACTACTATATATATATATAATATATACTATTTATTATTACTATTATACTATTATTAATATACTATTATTAATATATTGATATATATATATAGATATATTAGTATTATAGTAGGTCATCTTGCCTTTTTCCACCATAGACTGGGGTAGAGGTGCGTGAAGTAGTAAGAACACTGAACACATAGTCCGAAAAAGAAAAGCCCAGCTTAACGACCCTCTATAACCTATTCAGTGAGAACTCGGCGCAGTCCAGAAAATCCACCCTAGTAGCTTTCACGGAACCGGCGGGACGGACCCTCACGTATGCATAGATCGTAAAGTGTAGGGTTCATCCCTGGCCAGGTGGCTTAACAACCAGAACGTCCACAACAGATACCCGTCCATTCGACTCCGTAGTTAATGGACCTTATTTTCGCGCTCTGCCAAACTCGACACTTGTCTTCTCCCGTTCAGACATTTCTTTACTGATCCAATCCACTTTTCTTCGGTCTTCCAGACATCAGTTTCACTAGTTTTATACATTAACACGGGTAACAAACATACCCTCATGTAAGACCCTAGTGCACCCAAAGACTTAGTCCTCTTACATCCACCTAGAGGATTTAAGCTTGTCACACCACCCTTCCTGCCATTCACGAACTGTTCCTACTCACACTCTGCATCCATCTGTTCCCTTTTCATCCAAGCATATATCCTTAAATATTTAAAATCTCAGGACACTTGTTCCAGCTGCTTACCATCTATCATAACTTCACACGAGGACTGTCCTCACCCCCAACCATAACCTTACTCTTATCTAGGTTTACTTTCAAACTCCTTTTACACAC
>JABUQX010031896.1:0-31054 GCA_015478945.1 Trachelipus rathkii
TGGCACCATATCACTGCGCCTTGCAAAAAAGTAACTAGCATAACACCATCCATTATTCACTATTCAAATTCTATCCTTACGTTTCACACACCACATCACTAGCAAATCACAACAACTCACATTCACACACACCACACACAACCACTTCGTATTTTTCAAATTTATGCAAGTACAATTAATAGCCAAATGAGAAATAATCTATGTCCGATCTGCAACAATGAGTACCGAGAATAACCAGCCATCTATAGACATAGCTTACTCACACAACTCTCACACACAGCAACAAAAACGAGATGAATCAACAAACATCAAAAAAACCAAACATGCTATCCGGCTACTTTTCAACACGTATGCCCCATTCAAAACACACAATAAGCACACTCGACTATCCAACAATTTGAGCACACCCACCTCCCTACCACACACACATCCACAGCCACCAGCCCACCTAACCATACAACTACCTCACAACACAACACCATCAAGAACCATAACACCACACAATCACAAACACTACCTTTCACCAACATCAATATAAATGGCCTAGAACAACCAAATTCATTGTCAGACAATTCTCTTACACACCAGTCAGCTCACCTACATATACAAATACAACATTGACCTTGCCCTGTATATACAGGAAGCCTCAATACTCCTCAAAATATCACCAAGAAGCACCACACTATCTCACTACATCGACCAGCACATAACATACACACAACACATGACACATTCATAACCACGCTATCAACAAACACCCCACTAACACACACACACCAGAACACACCCACACCACACACCACCACCACTAACCACTGCACAACACATTAAGCGTCTAATTAACATAAACAACCTAGTTCCTACCACACATAAGAAGACCACACACATCAGAATCTATTAAATGACCCTTTCTTCAAGCATTCAGCATCATCTCATACACACCAACCTCCTCTTCAACAAGTATGTTCCCATAGAATATACATTTAAAAAACCTAACATATACCAATCGCCCACCCACATGCTCAACATTGCCCCACACACCAACCACAAACCAGTCAACACACTCACCACAACCCATCCAATATAACAAATTCCACCATCACAGAACTCACCGCTATATTCAACACACACAACCTGATAATAGGAGGTGAGTTAACAACCACAATCAACACACACGAACACAACTCTGGTTCACCACACGCTGAGAACATCTCACAGGATAACCAGCACACGGAACTTCCATCACCACTCCCTACACACCGCCAACAGTGAACTTGATTACCCTCCCATTACACTAACACACCTACCAATTACAACAAAAACTCCAACCTACCCCCAAACTCCTCGAATTCCACCACAAGCTACACCTCACCCAAAACACTACCACAAAACCATCACCCACCCAGAACACTACACACTACTCTCTCTCCCTATCACTCTCCGTTCCACGGTAAGCAATAACAATGGAACAGCTGAAGATATGACTGCTTCCATCCGACAGCTACATCCAATTGATAATCGACATTATACATACAAGCAAAAGTACCCAACCCCGAAAAAAATTACAAACTTTCCAAACTTACAACAATAAGCCAAACACTTGGAGAGCACAACCAATTTCACCCAATACATTAGAACTCGCCTTCCCTACTTAGAAATCAACAACTCCTCTCCACCTCACAATCCACCATCACCACCGACACCAAAGCATCACACCACAACCACACACAACACACAATATCGACACACCACATCACACCAAAGTCATATATCCAAAAAAAGGCTGCCAATCTTTACATAACAAAGTGCTATAAGAAATACTACGTACAACCCGATCATGAACTATTCCTGAAATCTGCAACCTGATAATGCAAAGAAATATCATTAGGCATCATCAAACAATACATAACACTATCATTCAACCACAAACACACAACACTACAACCCACATCACAGCACAGATTCTAATCTGATTAAGACATTACCCTAATTTTACCCCTAAACACACACAAAATTTAGGGAAAACAAACTCTCCACCCATTAGGCAGAAAAATTCAAAAAATCAACCATATCCAACTGACACATTAGGCGCACACGCACCGACAGAAAAACAACGTACCAGCCACACAGCACGCAAGATCACAGCTGACAAGCACGTACTCACCAAAACGTCCCTAAACTCCATCCACCACAAACGAATGCATTTACGCAACCACAAAACACTCAAACAATATAGAACGACAACACCTACCTACGACCACAAACCACAACTCAGACACAAACTATCAACTCTCTATTCGCACACAAAGCACTCACACCTAACCACATCTTTCAACAAACCCACTCCCACACATCACCAAACTACACACACACACACTACATAAGAAAACAACTACTCACACAATCGCAACCCTCAAAAAAAACTACAAATTAGTCACATTAAAGCCCATCCCTCCTTGTCACTTCATTAGAAGATCTACACATCACCACGACACACACACACATCACATTCACTATCAAAACCCTTAAAATAACTGCCTCCCATGCCTCTGGCGCCAGCAAGTACATCGTCAAACCTTACCACATTACAACACACTCACCTAGCGCCACCACACATGCACCTAATTCAATCCATCACTATCACAATCATGCACCAAATTCATTTCAAGCAAGTACTTCAACAACTCACCAACTGCATTCTGCACTACAATGGAAAAAATAAGCCATAATCATACCTATATTAAGCAACCAGAAAAGACCCCAAACCTCGTCCTCTTGTCATTTATCGACTTCGTATCTCCTGCCCCATCCTCGAATGTGGCAATACTAATGGATGAAGATTATTCTCACCAAAATCCTGCCACACTTACACAACACAGGCACACACCAACACACACACACACACACACACACACACACACACACTACACACACACCACACTACATCACACACTCTATCATCCCCAACCCACCACACACCTTAGAACACGAGCCACTATCACAATAATCACACTCCACCTCTACAGCAATAATGCCAAACCAATCACACACACACACAAACACATCAAATAAAGCGGACTTATAAACAACAAACTCATCCCTACAGGAACGAATACTGCTAGCCTATTCAGCACACATTCAGCTAACGCAACACGAACATCACCACACGCACACTCATCCCTACTAGACACAACAAACAACGCTCTCACAACCACCATCACACACACAACACATCACATCATACACTAAACAACCCTCACTCACACAACTCACACACACTTCTACTCTCACAACTTAATCCGACACACACACAAGTCGCGCTAGACCAACATCTAACACTATATACTACATGCACAGAATCACACACCTCTCACATGATATCCAAGCACAGCCCTTAGTCCTCAAAATCGTAGAAATTCGAAGTAGAACGGACTCGACCCACTCACAAGCGGAGTCACAACATTTTACAGGTCGCCTTTCCTGGTTCAAGCCTTTTTACAGTCTGTACATGTCCCACCGCTTCAAGGAACTCCTCAATTCAGCACCTTAGACTTGTGCAGATGATTATAGCCATACCATAACTAAGACCCTCCGAGCTAAGCCACACACAACCACTGACACTAACACAACACACTCTAAATACACGAGAAAATTCAACCCACTATGACCAACCAGCCTCACGCACAAACACCTAGGCACTATGCACTCATTATCTCAACTATAAATAGTATCATGGACTTATTGCTGCACCTTTGATTAATAATTCCATTTGCTACATTAGTTAATTCGTCATCAAATACAAAGAGGTCTAGTGATAAGATGGAACCCGAAAGCTCGGATTGCATAGTTTACATTATTTATTAAATAATACAACACATCAACACAGTAAGATAAATACAGATTATTCTTAATGAGTTTCAGAAAAATCTTTACATAATTATCGAATTTCTGAACACAACCTAGGCTAAATAGTAATCATATTAAAACACTTAAAAGTACTATAAGTGTTAATCTAGTAAGAGTCGCAGGCCTTTTCCATTTGACACATTGATGACACTTTTATATTTTTTCTTTTTTAAGATTGATTTTACATTTATAAAACTTGTAAAAGAGGAAACGACACAGAATTATAAAGAATACAAGGAATCATATAGCAATACTATAACCTATATGGAATGACACGTACAGCGGTACATTTAGTGACATCATATAAACATCCAGATAAAACTAATCACGATAGGACAACCGAAGAAACAATACGTAATTGACGCATCCCCAAAACGTGCATAATATATCTCGCACACAAAAGTGCGAAGATATGAGAGCGTACACCTAACGACGCACAACACGTGATCATCTTCAAGAATACAACTACAGAGAAACAAACATCTCACAGAAAAGACAAGTAGAATCAGACTAGCGAAGGAACATAACACCAGTATATCAAAGATGAACAATACCCATATCTACATTATGCGAAATTCTCAATCAGAACACGATAAAGCGAAACCTAGATCCATAAATATTGAAATAACAGAGATCCAACAAATGCTAAGGATTATCATCTCAAGAACAAAATCCAGGAGAGAATGACCTCATAAGTATCCACCATGATATCAGACATCATACATGCATAAACTAAAGTTCTCCCAAATATCGGGTAGACACCGTATCATCATACTGAGAGATAATATCATGCAATCAGTCTAATCATCTGCCAGGGCTCGCATCTCAACCTGCCGCACCCTAAATTCAGCACAAAGAGCTAACCTAAGATTTGACAACAGGAGAATCAAACACTTTCATACGAAACCTTCGAGGCATATAACACATGACGCATCGCCTCAGCTTACGCATCACCTGCCTCTAGTTACGGTGACACATATTTAATATCACCCATTCGCGCGCAACACTCTGCTCGGCCTGCTCAAAATATACAACACGAAATGTACTTATCACTTCGCTCAAAAGAAATGAATTCACACACTTACTTTATCCATTTCCAGGGACAGCATAGAATGAAGGAAAAACGAGAGAAGGTTAGTTGGAGAGTTAGAATAAAAAAAAGTGGAAGTATTGTGTTGTTAGTGCACATATCTAAGACGTAGTAATAAGAAATAGTAGAGTAAAGATATATATAAAGTCCGCGACTTTAGAATATTATCTATTTATCTTAGCATAGATCTAGTTAATAATAGTCCCACTATACACTATTACTTGATATACGACGATTAACTATAAGTATTAATTGGAGTTCAATAGAATGGAAGTAAAAAGAAAGAAAGAAAGAGTATATGAAAATATATAGCTAATATACGCACTTGCGAGCGCAAGTACAAAATATTTAACAGTCATAGGTAATAGTGGCTCTATTATAAATCTAAAATTAAATGAAAATTATAAAAATTTGCGCTATATATATTCACATGCAGATCTTGAGTTACTCGAAAATCTCGTCTACAAATGATCAAGGTAAAATGCACTCAAACTCATCACTCGAAACATTGCACAGAGTATCCTTTCAGAGTTGGAATCTATTATGATGAGAATATCCAGGTGAATGTGTATAATGCGCGCGCGAGAAATGAGGTTGTAGAGTAAATAGCATCTTGAAAGATTTGTAATGAACGAATTACTTATTCTTTTCTTGATATCACAAAGCGTTGAATACAAATACATGAATACAACATGTATCAAATTTAGATATCGTTGTTGGCGAGAGACTCGGTAGAGCAAAGAACTATTGCTCTATGTTTTTAAGTGACTATATAATTTAATTCAAAACGATTACTAACACACGTATTTTTCAGGAGTCAGAGACAGTAGAAAATAAGCAAGAGCACATATAAAAGAAAACGGTTAGTAAGAGTTTGGATAGATATGAACGTTTAAGTGTGGAACAACGAGAATAAGATGTTTTAGGATAGACAAAATAATAACGCATAGAAATGCTCGTAAATCCGTTACGATCGATAGATCCTATGTTTATAATGTCGTAGATGCTTCGGATCATACATCTTATATTTCTGATTCTCCAAGAAAATGACGCGCGAACTATATGTATTCCAGTGCATATAAGATAATATCGTTTTTCATCTTCTTCAACAAGGCATGTGCACCATTGTGGGGCACTAAAATTCATGTGTGAGACTCTGATTCCAAAGAACTGGAAGAATAACACGATAACACCTTATTTCTCATACACACTATAACTATACACATAGGTTGAATATGGTTCTAACTAGCAATAGAAGAGCAACATAGAGTGTCTTTGTGAAATTATTAGTGTGAAGCAAATGAAGAAAAGAAACAGTATACACTGTTTACTCTTACATCTTGACCATAAAGACGAGAAGATGAAAAGACGAGACAGATAAATATATGACCATCTCGAGAATTTAGCGACAATTAATAACGAGTGTGTAGTGGAGTATTCACTTCCTTTTATCTATGTAAATTCATGCTTCTTTGCAGTATGCATGTAACTCCAAGAAAAAATTGAAGAAAGCGAACAACTAAACACGCTAATCAGAAGACTATCAACTTCGCCTTTCTTTCATTCGTCTTTAGGATGCAAGACAGTTTACTGTAAAGTCTCCTATACACATGTTCTGTCATAGTACCTATCCACACTCACCATATCTCGGAAATCCAATGCAGTAAGTTTCTACATCTCTCTCTCCGTCGGGTCTCCTCTCGGTCATCAAACTACCATATATAGATCATCAAATGCGTTCCTCTCGGTTGATCTTGTAAAAGAAAACCTTTTAGAGAAATATCTTTCAGTAGCCACGTAATAGACTTTCGAGCAAAGAATCTAGTTCTTTACTAGCAAACGTGCGCTCTTGTTTCAGACTACTCTACTCTACTCACCATGTATAAGTGAAGCATGAATAACATCTTGAAGATTGCATTCGATAAGAAAGCTGCTCTCTCGTGTCAATCGCACAAATGTTGCCTTGGTAATACGTCAGCGAATTGTCGTATCTCGTTCCGAACTCACGGAATTACATGTGTGGAAAAAGCAGATATCAAAACTTCATTCTGTACAACTCGGGACACTGCTAGTAGTGGAAATTCTAATGGTCGGAATTTGCTAATTCACTTCGCCGTACTATACAAGAATGTACTCACGTTTCACTTCAACAGATTTAACATAACCTTTGGAAAGGAAATACGAATAGACATTTAGTCGAATAGCTGCATACCTCTCCGATTATAATTATAAGAATAAGCACCCCGCTATGTCTCCCAATATTGAATGCCTATCGGCTAATACACACATTTCGATATACGTGCTAAGTTCTTTATATCAAGAAGAGCAATGAACCCTAAGCTAATACCGGAATCGAGAAAGCAGAACCCTGAAGGTAGAAGAAAGACAAGGAGAAGGAAGATGAGAGACCAATGAGAGGAAGAACTAATGGCAACCCGATAGTGATAGTTGGGGGTGTAACTCTTAATGAGATAGGTGGACATCCAAAGAATCGAAGGAAAAATTCAGAATAAGAATTAACAGTAAGCTTGGAAAAAGCAACTAGCCAAAAATGGTCAAATAGCTACAACATAATAGATTTAGATCACTGGAAATGAGAAATGGATATACTTGAAGATAATTTCAGATATAAAACTATAGGATGGTGATGAAACATTGGTTAGGAGACTTTTCGAAAATGAAAAATACATCAGAGCAAAAATGGATGAAACTTATAATCTGAAAAAGAAAGGTGTCTACGAGGCGGTACAAGAAAGGATCAAAAAGTATTTACAAGTCTAATGATCATTTACGAAAAATCAGAAAACGGAACGAAGAAAATCGCAAAGCATGACTCTGTTGCTCGAGTTTGAGGAACAAGGAAATTAAAGCGATCTGATCCCTCAACTGTGCCAACGAATCTCAATTAAAAAATGTGTCTTGCGAATTGCAAGAAGAAAGGATGAATGAAAACATTCACTATTAATAACAGCTTATACTACAAGTTAAACCCATAGAGAGAAATGTGTATTTAAGAGACCGCCAGAGAGCAATACACAAACTACCTCTGAAGGTTGAAGAACAACTGTGTACGGTTTTAATAAGACGTGCCAGCATGAATATCGTACGGAAAGTCATAATGGACATCATGAAATCACTTGAGGGACAGAATGAGCATAGTTTGGAACCACTATAGGTATCCGGAGAAACACACACCGAATCATGCGCCTCATGTCATACATTGTGGACGATATTTGCTATGGAGGAAAATTACTTGATTTTGAAGAAAAGACAAATTTCCGAGAACTACAACAAGGAATTGGAAATAGTAAACAAGTGAGTGAAAGGAAATTTTTTTACCAGACATCGGTTTGAACGTGATCAACAAATGAGAAATTATCCTAAGCAAAATTCCTATTAAGAAATAAAAAAGTACCAGATAAAAAAAGATTTAGGAGCAGAGGATATTTAAATATAAGAATAACAAACTAAATACAGATCAAATGGTTGGACAATTAAAACTGATAGCTCAACAAACTAGAACCAGAAATCATCTTACCAATGTAATTTGTGAACAGAAATAAATTTTGTAAAACGGCAACAACACAAAATATTAACAAAATAAATAAAAATATACGAACAAGTAAAGTTAAAAACCAATAATCATTCCTTAAATTAAAATGAACAAAAATGGAAATCTTTTCTGATGCCTCTTTTAATAACTTGGGAAATGGACAATCTCAAATTGGTTACATAATAAGTATAGTAGATGAATTTAACAACAGGAGTCCCTATCTTGGAGAATCAAAGTGGCAATAAGAGAGTGGCGATGATCCACCTCTAGATAGCGGAGGCATTAGGGTTTAGGTGAGTTGCTGCCCTCGTGCCTTCTCTCGTGTACCATATTCAATCGATGAAAAGCTTTCTATGGTCGCAAATTAACTTGCAAAGAAAACCCTATCCAATATTCTGATCGAAAACAATGTTTACACAAAGCCATGTAATCGAGCCTATCACTCAACTTCGGCAGTACTAAATATATCACAGACTTCACTAGAATTACGATCTATGGCTATTCTCACGAGAAATATACCGAGGAATATAACAGAAATAACATCAATAAATCAATCATTGGATAAATATCACATGGAACAGATCGCAGACATCTTAACAAAAGAGGGTGTAAAGAAAGAAAATCCAATGTACAAATGTGAAACTTTCCAGGCTCATAAGCTGTCTCATCTAATATGAAGAAGTTCGTGCTTGCCCTCTTGTACCCATCAGTAATAAACCAAGAATACAGAAGAAAAAGACAAAAGAAAAAATAGAAATAAAACAAAAAAAAGAAAAAAGAAAAATTATGTTTAAGTTTGATAATTATTTTATATTCTATGCTAAGTAGTTAGAAAAACAAATATATGTATTCTGTCGTAGCGGGTAGTTATATTTAAAATATTCTATCATCGAAACTAATATATATAATAATTATTGTTTCAAAAATATGTTAGACAATGACCTATGAAATTGTGTTTATTAAGTAAAATTAACTGTATGAAGTCGGCAGCTCCATTACAATAGCCTTTAGTATGTTCCTTTTTTTAAATTGATATCATTAGTTTTGTTTATATTTTACGTATTTTGCGACAATGAATTATAAGAATACACAGGAATAAAGAAAACAACATCATAGAAAGATGAAAAGACATGGAAAATAAGTTCAAAAAATAATAGATAGAAACAAGAACATAGGTTGCGCAATCCAATAGAAATAACCAAGACAAAGAAATAACCAGGATCAAAGGCAAATACCAGACATATAGGAAATAACTCAGATCATACATGAACAACAGACTCAAAGAAATATCAGATCAAAGGAAATAAACAGACAAAGAAAATAACCAGATCCAAAGTAAATAATTCCAGACTAAAAGAAATAACAAGACCAGAAGGATAACCAGAAGAATTAGGAATTATCTAAGAAAATCTATACATATTCGATCATCATCATTTAAATCTGGGTTACACCGTTCCCTATCGATTATATCATTCAATAACTCACATCACCCAATCATTTTAAGAAGGAAAGCATCAGATTACAAAGAGATAATACTTCATCGAACCTTGAACCCTGAAGCATGGTAAGTTACCTACGAATTATCATATATAATATATTATATAATATATATATATACTATATATATAATATATATATTATATATAATTATATATATATAATAAATTATAATATGAATATAGTATATAATATATTATAATATATAGTCGCTATATATATAACTATTACGTATATATATACTATCATATCAATATACTATATATATATTATATATATATACGTTATATATTATTATGTCTATCTTATATATTCTTATTGATATAGTTCTATCATAATCTACTCATTATGATATATACGTTTCTATGTAGTATAATTCATAGTCGTCATAGTAATATAATATTATATATACTATTGCCTACCTTTTCTTCCCCCAGATTTAGGGGTAGGTGCGTAACCATGCTCGGAAATAGGCACAATCTAATTGAGAGAGCATGACATGATAGAAAGAAAATCACTCCCCTCACCATCCCCTTCCATATCCTTAAGTGTGAGCTCGCCACAATGAAATAAAAATCCACCCTAGGGCTTCACAGACCGCCGCGACGGACGCCTTCATGTGGAGTTATCTTGTATGTGGGTTCATGCCCGGCCAGGCTCTACATCATTCTATAATAACCCCGCAGCTTTCATTCCTATTATGCACCTTCACTCGTCCTCTCCTCTTGCCTATTTCTCTTTATATTCATCTTTCCTTCAAAAATTTTCTTTACTGACTCAATCTCACTTTTTCTTCTCTGCTTCAGCACACACACCACTTATACCACGACCGCTTAAGCCAACGACTACTTCATCCATCCTTTCCATATGACCAAACCATCTCGATACACTCGTTTATTCTCATTTACGCCTTTCATAACACTACACAACATGACTTCACACCGCGGACTCTCCTCACCCACTACATATACCTTAACTTCTGTTTACATATACTTTCTAACCCCATCTGATTAATTAAGGATAATGTAAACTAAGAATAAATAATATGGTAGTGATTATATTACCTACATATATGTTGGATCTCTAATTAAAGTCTTGCAACACCAAGTACTTCAATATTGGCCGCCAAATGGAACTCCTTTATCGTGTCATTTGATGCTTATCCCTCTTTTCTTTACTGTAAACAGTCTTGCAAATTCATTTATTCTTCTTCTTATGCACTATCTTCTCTTTTGCTCAACAGTTCTTAATACTTATTTTACAATGAAATCATGTACTAAAATACTTTAAATGAGCAATATTTTGAGGCCTTGGTGGCACAATAATTTATTTCCTAGAATATATTAAATAAATTATGAAATTCATTGCATCTAACCGCTACTCTACAAGCTCATTGTAAGCTGTATTTCTAACGAGTGTTTTCCCTCCTAATTCTTCGTAGATCATTATTTGTCCTGTCTCGCCTCTCATCACCAAGCGAAATCAAACACTGACTTATTAAGAAACACAGCGCATTAAATTGTTCAAAGACCTTTAACCGATCCTCTCACTCACTCTCCTTATACTATCGCTCACACACAAACCAAATTATCCGAGTACAACTAAGCCAGGGTAATCCAAAGCATCCTTCCCATTCTCTCATTCAGTCCTAACGCCTTCCCTAATTCCTTTTTATCACCCCATCCATATCAAATTAAATAACTAAGGAAACCATATCACACATCCTTCTCTCTCTCTTCTCATTCGATCAAATCTCTTTAGACCTATCGCATTTCAACTCCATTCTATTCTTACTTCGCTTCACTTTTGTCGTGCCATACTTTTGATTTTCCTTCAAACCTACTCCCATCCATCACGCCATATATCACACAAACTGCAGCACTCTCCTCTCTACGTTTCGAATTCCGTTATAAACTGCGCTGTTGTATATGTCTCATGAAACTTCTAAATACAACTTATCCCTTCTCTTTTCAACATGATTGTCACCACACAAACCCATTTGAATGCTGTTTTGATCACAAATCGTAGATTTCTAATCTCCACATTACGACGTCGAAGCTTGCTGATGCGTAGAAGTCATACATTATCACTTTCTGTAAGATCATTTTTTTTTACATGATATCGTGCCCTGTAACTAATTGTCAAGTGCTGACAAATACGTCGCGGAAATACCAACTAAATACAAATAACAGAAGATACCTAAATACAGTTGCTGCGTACGTGGCTCTCTATCACCAAACTATTGCATTAATCTGATATTTCACCTCATATTTATTTCTTTTATTCAATTCATTATTCTTATACACAAACGAAATTTTGGGTCATAACTTTATACAGAACAAGGTCTCTTCAATTATTTAAAAAAACCATTTCTAGGAATACTCTCGCTCCTTCTATCTTTATTCTTTTTGACAACTGTTCTAATCGAGACTGGATGTACGAAGTAGTTACTACTTGATGGCCTTTTTCTATCTTTTTGTTTACAGAAATAACATAGCACTAGTTAATGATGTTCCATCTCTGCTTATTTTAACATTCCCACTGTGCTTTAGGCGTGCAAATTACTGTCGCAATTATTTTCTTGTGGTACTATTAGGCAACCTCTGGTTCACTTTCTTAGAATATTTGTAGTATACACTGCATTATTTTAATATATTACTCTTTTCGTAAGTAATTTGTGACCATTTTCTGTCTTATGTTTAAAAATACACTTAATACATTTTCAATCTTCAACTATGGCTCTGGATAACTTTTAAAAACTTGTTCTTCGTCAAGTGAAAGAAAAATTATTTAAAAAAGAAAATGCAACGTAAACTTTACCTTCCTTTCAACTGTAAAATCTCTTTTCTTTTAAGGATTACATTATGATTCAGGTCTTTGCTGTCTTACTCCGCCGTTACCTACTTATCTGTCGATTTGCTTTGCTTAATTTCAGGTTAAAAATACCAATAAACTTTAATATCGTTACTGTCCTAATCTTGTGTTTATCAAAAGATATTTAGCCTCGTAGAGACTATAGGATGATGAGTCAATCTCTTTTCAATTCTTTCTTCAGTTCTAGTGAAGGGGAGCAAAAACTTCGTACTAATTCTTCTTTCCTCTGTCATAATTATCGTATAAACCCGTATATCGATTTTGTCAATTATAAACGGATTCTGAATCTACGATCCTCACTGAAATTTCATCTTTAAAGACGCCAAAAATAGATTATCACACCCGAGTGACACTATCTGTTGCTGAAAGGTTTCGTATATTCGAGTGTAGATATAAAGATTGAATTCATGTCTGATATCAAAGCGAATCGTTACGCCACATTTTTTTTCGTGCCAGCACACCTTCAACCAGAATCTATATCCTGTCCATTTTTTTTTTTTATCAGAATGTCTACCCATTTCTCTCGTCTTAGTATTTGAAATTCTTTTGACTTTACAATCCAAAAGTAAGTCCTTAATTTAAGAACTCTGAACATTGCCGCAAGTCATATCTTTAATAAAATTTGAAAAATTCTGTAGGCTGTTGCGAAGTAGATAGGCAATATTGACAGTCCATCATGTTGCAAATTTAAAATCAATGCTCAAGCTAATTAGTTCATTATGAGGTCTCAAGAGTTTTCATTCATTTCATATATATCGTAAGTTTTGCTGTCCGTGCAATTTAACTGATCAACAAAGTCGCCAAATGTCGTTACGTGCATACCTACCTTTAAACCTGAATATAATATAAATAGTTAAACTACTGGAAATTTTACAGGGTAAAAAATATTTACAAACGGGATAAACTCTTTATATTTTGAAAATAAAAGACACAAATGTATAGATTTCCTGTATTTTTTTTTTCAAACATTAAAATTTTTATAACTACTTATCAATTTTTTTTCTCATCGAGTAATCAGGGTTTAAATTAAAAATTAACAAAACCTTTTACCTATTTTTTTTTAATATCAGCAAGCAGAAAATAGCTTACCTACAATGCATAAAGCTATTTTTTTCCTTTTCTTGTCCATATCAAAATTTTTTTGTAGGCCTATCAAATATTTTTTTTGTAAGCCTAGGAAGAGTATTAGGTCATATATATATATATATATATTATATATATATATATATCATATATATAAGTATATATATATATATATATAATATATATTAGTATATATAATATATATGTTGGCATATTAATATATTCTAATTATATCATATAGATATATATAATCATGTTTTAATTAAAACTTATTTTTAATAATTATACTTTATTGTCTAGTAATAAAATAGATAACAATATATGAATTGTAATCAAATTTTTATTTTTTAGACACTCACTGCAAACAAAAATCAGAAAAAAATTCAAGGCCATTTAGTAGGTAATAAATGCACAAAAAAATAATAATATTTCAACAACACTACTCAATTTACAGCAATTCTCAAAATGAAAAAAGTCGGTTTTACAAACAAAAAAAATCTAAGTTATATAAACTATCCCGAGCAAATTTCATCCTCTATTTTTTTTTTAAAGAAATATATTTAATTTTTCTCAATGCTACCAATATCCAAACTATGATACAATTTGATTTGCCATAAATGCACCACAATAAAACGACTACTTCTCTATAAGGGTCATAATTATATTAATTTATTATCCGAATTTCTGTCACTTTTTTTTTTTGACCCAAAAATAAAATCTAGATTTGATTCTTCAGCTTGTATCGGTACAAATATCGCTACCTATATTTAGATAGATATTCTTAATATTATACGAACTATATATATAGTATAGGATATATATATAATTATATATATATATATATATATATTATATATTATAGTTAAAAAAATATCACAAAGTTTTTTCTTTTCCTGAAAAAAGCTATAACAATGGCATAAGTAACACAAGTCTTTGACTAGGCTTAGTCAATAAAATGCTTTGATTGAAATTAAAAAAAAAAAATTATATATATTAGAAAAAATAAAATTTTTTAATAGAAAACAAAAAAAACAGAAAATAATAAAAGTTCATAAATACATCTAAAAAAAAAAGTAATGTAAACGTACAACGTAGAACATCATTTTTTTTTTGTTTTTCTTTTTTTTTTTTAATTTCGTAGGAAGCATCGATTGGATTGACTGTCATTATCCATCAACAACTATTATAGATTTTCAAATATCATTTTAAGTGGTTAGACTTTTTATCTAAATTCATAGATCTGAATACTGTGTTCCGGTACATGCGTTAAACTGAGTGACTGAAACCTGAAAAAAAAAAAAAAAAGTTTAAATTTGCAATTAAAACAAGAGGGAAATTTTGAGAAATAGTAAGTTAATGGCAATAAACAATAGAGAAATATTTTGTAAAAATACAGACAATAGAAGATGAAAACATTTCTAGTTTACCAAAATAATTAGGAAAAAATCATGTATAAGAGTAACAACGAATAAATGAAGAAAAAAAAACAGCATGCAGCTAATTTTTTTTTATCCGAGTTTTCAGACATCTTTCCAATCTAGTGAAAAATCTGATTCATCAAAAGAAAAAGTCGGACTCGACTTAAAAAGTTAATATCAGTTTTCAGATATGTAATGATTCTGAAGAGCTGGTACTTAATCGTTGCAGATCAATCTCATGATGTACAGAAGCACCTGACAGAATGCTGGTCCAAAGAGTGTTTTGTGTGATGAGTTTGATGACAACCGAAATTACTGTGATGCTTCGTCAGCTCCAATCCTTCCTTAAAAATACTTGCTTTTCTGCATGCCCTTTACTTCGCTTCCTTTACTCTGATTTTGTCGTATCTCTATTTTATAGGCCAAAAATTTCATTTTTCCCTTGCCCCATTATTTACAATCTCAGTGAAACGATCCGCAAACTGCATTGTACGTCTCGCAATCTAAAACATTAAACAAGGAATGAACTAGGTATGCTGTTCTTCCAGGCATATTCACTTGATCACTCATCCAGTAGGTAAACAACAAATTTAAATCTCAGAAACGTAGCAATTTACTATGTCAGGACAAACAAGATTGGTATTTATTATTTAGTAAACTTAAAATTATTTCAACCCTTTCAGTCCTAAATCTGATTAATTTTAAGTTATATTTGAAATTCTAAATCAAAGTCCGAGATTAGGTATATATGTAGTTGCCACAGCCTACATACATGTTCATGCTGGAAAGTTATAGCTTTTATAATAAGCGTTCAGAACGTGTATGAATAATGACCTCAATAAAATAGCAGTTACTCTCGGCGTAAGTTCTCAGTTCCAAGGGGTGAATTTATTCATAAATCAATTCTTTACAAGCTTACCAGTTACCACTTTGGAAAAATATATTATATTGGAGTTTAAATAGACATTAATGCCGTGAAAGAAAATAAACAATGATTGTTTTTAATAGTTAGTTACAACTTACAACAATTTTCAGAATGATAAATATTTATTCACTTAAACAAGTGTTTATGAAGTCATTAAAGAAAACCATTCATTGGAGGTTTTAATATTTATAATGATAGAAAATTAAAAAAAAAAAAAAAGTTATAAGGAAACAAGCTTTTACTAGTACACTTTTAAAAATTAAAAAAAAGCGATAGTCAAACTAGGAGACATCTGTGTAGATGTGGATAAAATCAGCAGAACACGTTCTTGAAAAATTTTGTACGCAGTATTATTGTTACTATACAAAATATATTTCTTGAACGCTACTGAATTTAATAAAATAAACAATGCAAACAAAACAAAAGAAATATTACGCGTTTTCGACGTATCAATGTATAAAAAAATATAGACGCCCTAATCATGACGGATTAAATAGTATCGAATACACAGAGCACGATAAATCGTGTTAAAAATAATAAAAAAAATAAAATAAAAAAATATGAAACAAAATAAAAATCTTTGAGAATAAATTAATTTCACCAAAAAATTTTAACTCCAGTATTAGAAGAAATATTTAAGATAATTTTGATACAAGCCACTGTTAAAACTACGGTTTCTTTATATTAAAACAATTTTAAGTTCATGAGATTGGAAAATCCTTGTTTGCAAAGATAGGTTATCGCAAATAGCGGCAGTATATTTTCGCTTTCTCATATACAATTTTGAAGGAAATGATGCAGTCTCTTGACGCACAAAAAACCAGACAATATACCTTTGTTCTTGATAATTCAATGCACTGAAAGAATTAAGAAGTATCCTTCTGCAATGCTTCATACGCTCTCTTGCGCAATTATACAATCTAGCCAATTAATAGATCACAACCAAGTCTGAACAGAATGTTATCAAACTTTATGAAGTAAGTGAGAAACTACTTTTTTTTGAAGTCTGTTCAAGATATAGCTGGACCCTTGATTACAATCAGAAATCCTTCTTAAACAGTTAACTTTGAAAGGGAAGAAGCATTTAGTTCTTCTCGTACAGCTTTTGTGTGTCCAAAAGAAAAGCTTGATTACAACGATTGATTGCTTTATTCTGGCAAATGCCATTAATATTTAAAATATCCTGACTCATCCATATTTGTTTAAGACATCCTGACTCAAGTACATATTTTTGAGAGTAGCTGTTGGGATCGCATTTAAATTATATATAAATAATTTGTTATGCAAAAACTTCAGCGTTATTTCTTTCTCTTTGAAAATTATTAATTTGTTTCGAATTGACTAAATATGATTCTCTTAGTGCGTTTCCTAGTTATATGTTTGGAGAAAGGAATCTTTTCCATTGGCGAAAGCTTAAAAAAATGATAAAAAAATTTCCAGAGAGGTTTTGCTTTGCCAGTTTTCTGTGGTAATTCATTACGATCCTGTAAGCTTAGGGTCAATTAAGAAGATTTTCTCTTGTATGGAATAAAATAGGGGCAAAAATCCCTGAAACTTTGTGTAAGAAAAAAATTTTAATCCAGTGTGTCAGAGATGGGAATGTGTATTTTAAATGATGGAACGAATGCCTGGGTTGGAGTCACCAGAGAAGTTAATATATTTTTGTGATGGTTATTGTAATTATATAACTGTAATTACTAATAAATGATTATAATTTCATAATATATCGAAGTTTTCGTGAGGTTGTATTATTGGGTTACATTTTTTATAGAAAAACTTCCCCAAATAATATAACTTTTCGCAAGAAATTACTTTAATAACTTTTTAACTTTTGTGATAAAATGTTTATGTTTTTCTTTTTTTGTTTTTGAATTTATTCTTTTTACGTTTTTATGTCCGGAACAAAGCTTTGTCAAAAAAAGTATTTTTACAAAGTACAAATTGTAAATCTCATTTAAATGTATGTCATCCTAACACATGAGATAGAAATTCAAGTACGATTCGGAGCATAAAGAAGCCAGGTCACATTTCTGGGTATAATATTAGATGACCACCTGACATACCCACCGCAAATTAAACACCTGAAAATTATCTGTCATCGTGTACTTGATATATTGTATCACCCTACCTCAAAAACCTGAGGCACTGATCGCAAGGAGCCTTCCGATCCTTCCTTTGTTAAGTCTTGAAGTTGAGGCCGACGTAATGCCGCTCTCCTTGCGAAAGGAATATATCATGTGCACAAGCCATCTTCGCTTTCATAACCCAATACCGTCTGCACTAACGCCAATTCTGCTCAGAATTATCCTTACTGACAATTTACAAACACAGTTTGTAGCATTCTTAACTTTCTCAACATTCTTTTGCAAAAGATGCTGCAGTTCTCTTATCATGAAGGATATACACAATGAATATTCTCAGCTTCCTCTCATTTTACTGGTCCTGTCCTTTAAAATCCAGCCACCCTGATGCCTTGTTAAAGGCATCATTCTTGTCTCACTCTGCAGTTCACGACGGCTCTAAATTATGGGACGGTGTGGGGATAGTCTGCCATCTTTCCTGAACGCAACCTCCCATGTCCCCTCCCCTCATACTTCAATTTTTACTGCAGAACTAATAGCTATAACGACTGCCCTCTCTCGAATTTTATTCCTTAACCTTGTCATTTATTAAGATTTGCTCAGTCCTGACGCCAAATCCCTCTACTCTAAAAACACAATGGTAGCCATCGTACAATTTCTAAGGCTGCTTCATTCGCGTAAATAACTAATTACACTCTGTTGGACCCCTCTCACATAGAGGTGACTGTAATGAAACCACTGAGAGAGAGGCAAGAGTGGTTTCCTCCTCTTTAAGTAGTTGTCCTCGGTACCTCCAGGATGACATTTGATAAGGTCGCCTTCCATCAACTGATTATTATTTAGATCTTCGACAAAGATTCTGATCTCGCTGGCAGAAGTGCTGGACGAATGATCAGCGAGGGGCGAAACTTAGAACTACAAAGCCAGATATTGGCTAGTGGTCTTCCTCTCACCGACGAAATCGCTTGCAGGAAGTGATCCTCGCACGCCTCCCAAATGGCCATACCAATATCACTCACAGCAACTACGTGTCACGGGATTTTCCCCCGCCTGCAAATTATGCCGTCTCTATATCCCACAATTTCTTAACCACATCTTCATTGATTGTCCTCAACTTGACTCCATCCGCCGTAGCCATTTTCCCACACTGTGGTCCATAACACCTATGTCTTTCCTGAATTCTCCCACTTCAATGTTAGCTTAACATTTTCCTACATTCAAAAACTGAAAATTCTCTATATTTAAATGATTTTTCCTTAGGCATGCATTAGAATTATGTTAGGAACCAGCCTATAGTTGGATTGTCAACCTATCATGGCTGCTCCTTTGTGTACCGTGGTAGGCCTCTGTACAATGACCGTTGCAGTCAAAAACTAAAAAACAAAAAAAAAAAAAAGGGAATAAAAAAAAAAGTTTTAACATTTCTGTATGGAAAAGTAAAAAAAAACTCATATAGTTAATATCCAGTAAATTGTATTTATAGGTAAAACTTTAAAAAAATTATTGGTAATATATATATAATAATTTATGTATAATATTATATATTAATATATATAATTATTATATATATAGAATATAGATATATATAGAATATTAAAATAACTAATATAAAGCATATATTTTTCTACTTTTATATATTTCTCTTTCTTTTTTTTTCTGAGTTTATGTACAGGACCCACCACGCTCAAATGCAAGGCCACACTGCGCTTTGAAAAAAAATAAATCACACCATGGGAGGGCGCTGTCCATATACATGTCAAATGTCAAAAAAATATTCGAGATTGGTGAAATGGAATATTCATCAGCTCAGTCAAAATAAATAAACAACTAAATAAAATTTATCCTTGCATTGTTAATAGTCCCTAAATATTACTATTAATAAAATCAAATGCTCTAAAGAATATTCACTTCACTCTTGAAGATACCAGAAAATAGTGTTACTGCTACAGTCAAGATTTCAGATAAGATATGATACATCTTTAGAAGGTTTATGACCGAAAGTAGGACAATAAACTACAGCGAATAGGTCCCAATGGAAAATCATGAAGAATATGATGATACAGCATATTGCGGGGTGTGGCGCGCAAAATTTGCAAATGGGAGGAGGTCACGTGGACATCTAGTGACTGCATGATGTTAGTGGTGCCAAATACGGAGTCGTGCAATAATCACCTCATGTAAGCGCTTTCGTCTGTGGTGAGGAAAACCAACTCACACGATATTCGGCTTTATGTTTCTGAGTTTTCCTCCCCGCCGATCACTCGTCAGCAATTCTTGCCAACAAATTCCGAAAGCCCCGTCGCAAGGCAGAAGTAATCAGTGATGGAGCGCCTTGTCGAATGGCACCCGAGAGTCCCTGGAACAACTCCGAAAAGAGGAGCCGGCCATTTGGTCTCTATCAGCGATGTCATTGCCAGTTACCCTACATGAGGCAGGAGTCCAAATAATCATAATTTTGTGTTCTCTTACGGAGTGATGAAGTCGAAGAACTTGTTTGCATACAGCTGATTACCATTGCGTTTTAGAAAGGGTTTTAAGTGCTTGTTACGCGCAAGCGTGTCTGAAAAACGAATATGGATCTGATCTTGGTTAAGCGTATTAGAATTGAGAAAGTGCATCATTATAGCCGTTAATCTGCTGTAAAATGAAGCATAAGGGGAAGGTAATTGGGAGAGGTTGCGT
The DNA here is from genome assembly GCA_015478945.1 of Trachelipus rathkii. Classification (NCBI taxonomy): domain Eukaryota; kingdom Metazoa; phylum Arthropoda; class Malacostraca; order Isopoda; family Trachelipodidae; genus Trachelipus; species Trachelipus rathkii. Next base: position 21,110 of record JABUQX010031896.1, read on the forward strand.
CAGAAAAGACAAGCATAAACGCCCCACTGTCCCTCGTAATTTTTAGAGCCGTCAGTAACACTGGAGTAAATTCATCGTGAACTTGCGGCGTTGAAAGACAAAATGATCTTTAAACAGTGCAGCAGGAGGCTAGATTGAGAGAGATGTCAGTAGCATATGAGGAGAGGGGAAATAGCCAAGGTGTGTACCTTCGTCAAAAGAGAAAGGCAGCACTTTTGAAGGGATGTTAAGGAAATTTAAGATGTTATGAACCGTCTTTGCAAATGCCCAGTAATTAGGATTCAGAGGTACCTCCTGCAGAATCGTGTCAGAAAGCAGACGGTATTGGGGTTTGAAAACGAACTTAACTTGTACACAATATTTATCATCTCTCGAAGAGAGAGTGTCATCACATTTGGAATTCACTGTCAAGCCACCTGGGGGAGATCGAAAATCTCCAGTGGAGATACGATCGCTTCGTTTGGATGGATCTAACATTTATCATCGTTGTGGAGGCCTGCACCATATCCTGCACACATAAATCCCAGTCTTCGATCGGTTGAGGGTACGTACAAGAACGTAAAAGGGATTTTGCGATCAGCACTCCAATCTTGGAGCGAGATGACGTTACAGTCAAGGTGCGCATGACAAGTTGGTTTTTCAGGTGGTGTTTAATATCGGTGCATATGCCTAAGTGGTCATTCTAGATGAGTTCCTAGAAATTGCACCTGTGAAGTTACACGAATGGGCGAACCATATAACGTTAGGTTTGCTGGAAGAAGGTTGCAATCTTCGATGCCCTTTTCTTCAAAAGCATCTTTGCTGAGGTTTGGTGGTAGAAAAATGAAGCCATGGGAGGCTATAGCTCCCTGTAGAATATTTCAATAGCTAGTTGAAATGTGTGCCGTCGAGAAGGGCAGCCTGGCACCGGCTACGTAATGATCTCAAGTCACTGCGAACATACTAGAGAAAATTGAACAGTCGCGCGAATAGAGGTACAAAATCATTGAAGTTCCAAGAGCAAATAGAAGTACACTTAAAACACTACCGTGCGGAACACCCTTCATTCAGAGTAAAATGGCGTGACAGAATAGAAGAGAACCGAACCTGGATAGATTTGTGTGACAGAAGGCATTTGATTGAAAAGAGGGAGTTGCCGCGGAAACCAAGCGAATGGAGTTTAAAGAGAATCCCATTTTCCACTTGTGTCGTAACTTTTCAAGGCCAAAAAAAAGACCCAAGAACCATTACCACCAGTTGTGAGACTAGCTCTCGATGTCATGGGTCTAATTTTTACAAATGGGTCCGCAGCCGACATTTTGAGTTCCAACACCAGTTAAAGTTGCGAAAGCTGACGGCTCTACCAGAACAGGAGTAGCTCCAGAAACCATTTTCTCCACTTAATTTTACAGGATTGTATGCAGTTCAACGGAAATTTGTCTTTCTGGTGTCCTGCCAATTCGGATCTTCCAGGTTTGGGACATCAGAATTAACAAAAGCTGTAGTCCAAATAATGGAAAAGAGGTATCAAACAAAAGATTCTTTTTATAAGTAAATCACAAATGCTGACGCCGAAGGATGATATGACGGAGCATGATGTAATCAAAATCAGTCTGGCACCGAAGGCAACCGTCTTTGCTATTTGCCAATGCCATTTGATACTCTCAAGTTAATAAAGACGGTTGTAGGTATCATCTTTCTCGCTTCCGCTGTTTGAAAAAGTCTGGTATGCTGTGTCATTTTCAGTTTGTTGAAAGGCTTTTCTAGTGTAAGCGGGAATGAGCTCGAATGGGCACAAAGCTATAACATATCGCATCCCGCTACCACGCCGGAGCTGAAACGTATCAGTTATTTCAGGCCCATAACGGAGGACTGTGTGACTTGAGGAGCCTGAGTGCTATTTCTGTAACTTCATTCACTTGTTTTGTGAGTGTGAGTTTAACCATCGATAGTAATCGAAATATTGTTTTACGCGTTTGACGATTAATTCGCGTAGATCTCGCTGCGGCAGCTTTAAAAATATCACTTTGTGGATGTGTGCGGGTCCTTTTCTATTGCCTGTAGAGTTTCTTCTTCTTCCTCTGGTCTGGCTTGTCCCCTCTTGGGACAGCCTAAGGGTGCCGACCGCTCCCTGTTAGAAGACTGTGAATGGCAAGCTCCGCTGCCCGAGATACACTCTGGAAAAGACGAAAGGCATCATCAACAGTCGGAAACGCTTTTTTAAAAGTGAGAAAGAGGGTAAATTATAATTTATAAAAAGAAGCCCCCTCCGCTCAGTCATAACGCCAGCGCTGAGTTGGTTTTGGCATGGGCTTGAGCAAGCTCGTGCTAATGCTATTGGTAATGACGTGCGGAATAAATAATACAAGCGGCCAGTAAAACGATCCATAAGGGAAGGAGCAAAAGAATGTCAATCAGAAGAAGAATTTGTGTATCTAATACGTCATTAGGTTCGAGTCCTGTGTTAAGCTGCCTCCATGGAAACTAGGGTTAGGAGATCTATTAAGATCTTGACCTTAGATAAGGGACGGAGTCCCCCCACAAAGAGTGGCGGAGGTTGAAGTCCCCTAGTACAAGCAAAGGGAACGAGAGCTTCCGAAAAAATTGCTAAGTCGACCTTAGCAAATTCATACTTGAGCCCCAGTAGTTGAACATATTAGTAAGGCGTGATATAATCTTTGCTGCTACTATCGCATGAAGTTGTTTGAGAGGGACTGGAATAGGATTAGATTGTGAATGAGTAATTCCGCCCTCCACTATCATTGTCACATCTTTCTATAGAAGTAACGTGATTTGTATCAGAATGCTGCAAAAAAGTTGAGGCCACATAGTTGGAGTTCTATAACCTTCAACCGGTGGAAAAGAATAAGTCGAGATAATTTTTCAAAGTTGATATAATATCCACGACAATTCCACTGGAGGAAAGTAGCATGGTGAGGTTATAATAATATGATGGGCGTCCGAATAGAGACAATTGTCTTACTGTGACAGGGGTCATTTCGATTGGTTAGCATTGCGAGAGGATGTGAAGACGTGGGTCTCGGCGAGAGGTGGAACAAAACTCTGGGGCCAGGTATCATACCACTCAGAGGATTGTTTAGGTGTGTATGACGTCTTTAGAGACAGTTTTCAATGATTGGTGAAAGAGCTTCACAATTAATGCAGATAATTGAATTCAACCCGTAATCCACTTCGTTTGCTTGTTTTGTTGTTATCAAAGAAGCATCGTAATGCTCATGTTATTAGTAGAGAGCTGTTTCAGATTCCGCTTGCAATCAGTATTCAGAAATGTGGGAGGGGCAGAGAGTGGTTTCCATGGAAATGGGGAAAGTGTACCGGAAGGGTATTGTCTTTTGAGAATGTATTGGGGTTAGCGACAATTTCGATTCCAATATGGCATTCGATGAATTGGCAAGGTCTGATTCTCGAGAATTTTCCAGTACTGTCGTCATGCGGTATTTTGGGGAATTGGGTGTTGAATTTAGAGAATGGGGACTTCTGGTCCATTTCATGCCTCTCAGCCAGAAGTTTAGAGGCGTTGCCGACGTTTACGTTGAACGACGTTTCCATTCACTTCTCGGAAGTGCAGAGCATTATAAAGATAATTGCGTCCGTCGCACTCAAGCTCCCATTTGGGAAGCTGTTATCCAATTCATCTTCTAGTATAGAATCCCTTAGAGAGGTCTGATAAAGGAAACTCGGGAGAAGAATCTATAGGAAGTAATCCAATAGAACTAAAACTGTCTTGTAGACTATTAGACCTTTAGTGGTTGTGATGTGTTCATTTAGTTGGGATTACTTTTGGCAACACTGTCTATTTTAAAGCCTTTGCATTTGTCTCAGAATTGAAATTATGGCAGGTCTCTTCTGACTTTGCTTTTTACATCTGGGTTATGTGTTATTGTTTAAGAATCGGTTGCTTACGTATTTGAGCGATAATCTTTAACTTGGCGACTATTCTTCTCTGTGTTTTAAGACATCTTTACTAGGGGTTTTATAGTATGAGTGGGGGTCGCAATTAAGGACAAGATCCGTCTTTGGCATAAGTTTAGCGTGAAACCATTTGGTGATATGGGACAGTGTGGTCTGGCAAATGTTTCAAATTTGTATGATGAGCTAGCTTAGTTTTCATTGTAAGTCCTTTGTTTGAGAGTTCATGCCAGTTATAGGTCTGTCTGTGGCTCTTTGGACGGGAGATGGAATCAAGAGCTGCTTTTGTGCTCTTTGAGAGTTGTAGTGTGGTCATAAGGTAATTCTGGTGCTACTGCCTGAGTTTTCAACGAATTTAAGAGAGGAGTTTCTAATTTAGGAAGAGGGTGTGGTGTTGCGATTAACACGTGAAGGCGTGGGGTAGCTGTAATTGGCGTAAGATTGATTTGATTTGTCTGATATTTTTCGTTGACTGCGAAGCACTCTCTGCTCATTCATGTATAGTCAAACATAAACCTCCGTAACAGTAGACGCGTCATTCTGAAAGAGAAGCACTCGCTGGGGTCCTTAACAGTTTCTGCATAGTCCGGTTAGCTCTTCACATGAGTGGAAATAATCTCCGCAGATCGTCATATGTCTTCCTTCCCCTAAGTAGATATTTTATCTGGTATCAACCCACGTGACCTATTGAAGCAACGTCTGGTCGAGGAGTATAACTGTGCGAACTACTGTAGAATTTCGAACCCTAACTTTAGCCTTTGTAGTGATACAGGGTGTAAACGCAGTAGTAACGGGTTCTGGTTGTCAGGACTGTTCCCGGCGAGGGGGTAATTCATTAAATGTCTGTGAAAGCGAAAATAATTCTCTGTTGAATCTTCCATAATGACAGACTGTGGTCTTCGTCTCTCTGACGAGACAATAATATAGTGGCCTTTAGATGTGTTCCTTATGTCATACCTAGGATAATAATAATAGGAACATCTCCTAAGAAACGATCCGTAAAGGATGACGAACTTGGAGACTTTGATTTCGTTAGCAGCTTTACGAGAATGGACCCATTCCTCATCCTTAATGTGACTGGAGGGCCTTCAACTCCTAGGGCTTTTCAAGTGCCCTACTGAAGTAATTGTATTCTGTGGCTCAATTAAAGTATGTTTTTGGCAGGTAAGTGATCTCGCAAACTACTGTAATACATCGGGATGATCGAATGATCTGCTGACTATTCCTAGGAGCGGGTGCAGCGTATGGAGACAATGAGTACCGGACATTACGCGTTGCGGCGACTATTAACGGACTGCCGCGCCGTGGGTGCACATGAGTGTTTGTCTGCTTTCGACAATCTATGATAATTTCGAAAGACCCTCAGGAGTAATGTAAAAGAAGAAGCTCAAATTATATGGCTAACCCGGTTCTGATGGTCTAGAACCAGTAGTATGGCGACCGTGGTTAATGGTGTGCAAGTCTGGAGAAAGCCGGCAATATGTCTATCGATCTCACCTTTACTCAAAGATACGTTGCTTCTTCTTTTTAAGGCTTCCATATAAGATATTAACCACAACTCGTCACCAAGATGCACTCCATTAAGCAATAACTAGCAAATAAGACATAAAAGCAAATAACAGGATTGGCTGAAGCCGCGTGTTTCATAAGGAAGGTAATCCTCTCTCGCACATGCAGGTCACGTCCAGAGACCACACTAACCACTGCACGGGACCACCATCCACCGTAGGATGCCTGTTCACGTGGCCCTTCACGAAGATCCCACCAACCTGAAACGATCGGCCAACTCCGGGTCAATCAACGGCCACCTAAGTCTCGCGTAATCCCTAAGATTATACATCCCAATAGTGCAGAACAAGCCTCCTCATGCTTAGTCCAAGCGGCCTCAGCTTCCTCACAATTGGCCAGCCCGGTCAGTATGCTGAGCAAAATGACCTTTTTCATGTACCTCTCATCGCACGGCGGAGAAGTGTGCGTGAACCGTCAACATCCGTGCGGAAAGAGGCACCAGCCAGACATGCCGTAAGCGCCATGTTGATGGGTAAAAGGAGGAACCTTACTCACTAAAATTTAAAAAGGGCACTGCTGGGTGGGATTAAAAAAAAAAAAAAGATACAAAAACAAAAAAAAAAGAAAAAAAAAAAAAAAAAAACAAAAAAAAAAAAAACACGCTGTCGTCTCTGAACGCGAAGGCCGGTTGGTAAGTTTCTATATTACCCTCACCAACAGACTCCAAGAGAGTCCCCAATACACAACAGGTAGCGCGATCCACTGGAGAATACATATAATTCTATACTCATACTATATATATAATATATTACCTTTATACAATACTATTTATACTATATACTATGACCCTACATATTAACTATAATATATATTACTAACTATTATGTAAAATATATATATAGCTATATATACTATCCTATAATCGTTCTATAACACTACTATAATATATACTACCGTATACTTATATCTAACCTAACCTACCGCCCAGGATAAAGATACAGTAATGTTATACTCTTTCGCAGCTAACGTCCGTTGAAATGTGAATCAGTTATCACTGAACAAATCTTGCAACATAAAGGAAGCATTGTTAGTAGCTCACAAGCGAAGTGTATGGATTGATCTAAAGGTAGGAAGTAATCAACGTTAACCGCGAATGGGCATCGGAATAAGATGTGATCAAACGCGGTATAAAGGTACACACAAAGAACGCTGTTGATGTACTATAAACAAATGAAATGACAAGATCTCAAAAGCAGATGCTGGAATTATATAGATGACGGAAAAAGAAATCACTAAAGGTGTATACGTAGGAGAAAACAAGAAGGTAAATGATCAGTTGTGGAGGGAGAATGAGGACTCAAGCGAAATAAAGCTCTTCTGAAGGCGCGAAATTTAAAATGAGAATAAGGAATTCTGCTTAGAATACACATGAATTAGATCCAGCGGGCTTTGCTAACTGATGAAATGGATGTCATGAGGTGTGGAAAAGAACACTTTGAAACTGCACAAATTTTAACAGCAATTATGAGGTTTCAGTGAATGTTCTGTGCGCTTCTAATGGTGTCACAGAAGAGAATACAGGTATTTTGGGAGATAAGTATAGTTAAGGAAGATCAATGGTAGGTGAGAAGTCACAAGATGGAAATCTGCAGTATACGAGAATATCTACCTATTAGAATATCAAGACCGTAGCCGGCTGAGTATGATGATTTGAAGTCCTTTGTAATAAAGCGATCTTTGAGGTATAGTTATCACAGGATTGGAGAGAGCGGTAAAGTACTCTGTACCCACGTCAAGGGAGAAAAGGGAACTGTAGACATTATAGCGGAAAAGTATTGAGTGTGTAGGAAGCGATCATGCTGTATTGTTGTCGAAAAGGTGCTCGAGGACTGAGGACTGTCTGTGAAGACAAGTGCGTTCTAGGAAGTGGTAGAGGATGTTTGACTTAATTTTACATTGAAACAATTGAATGAGAAAAGAGAAGAAATAAAATTATATTTAAGGTTTATGATTTACAGACAGGCGTGATAGAGGTTATATGGAAGCCCTTATGAGTATAGTTGATAATGGTGTTGGTGGAGCCTCTGAATGAATCAAAAGTATTGATACGATAGTGAAGCGTGTGTAAAGATATAAAATTAGGTTAGTGGTTACCCCCCCAAATTGGGGAAATAAGCCAGGATTTGACAGGTTTTTTTAAAAAATAAATATTAATAATAAGCCTCGGGAAGCTTTACTCTTTTTGTTTATTCCTCACTTGGTTATTCAATTTTTATGAGATGGTTATGAAAGAATCTAGTGGGAGAGAAATGTGGTTTAGAATGAGGAGAATTGAGAGGATTGAGGTCCAATCTACCTATTGTAACTCGATAGATTGGTTCGTATTGCGTCTGAAGAAGTTGAGAAGGATTGGTGGAGAGATATTGGTAGGGTATGGTTAAAGAGGAGGGTTGAAATAACCGTAGATAGTATAGGTTATGGTTGTGATGATGACTAGTCCCTCATGTAATTATGTTAGATGATGGACATCTGAATAGCCAAGTGTCTGAGCTAATATTGAGGGTATGTTTGAATCGAGAAGGAACGTATGAAATGCAGAGTTTTAGTGAGGAAAGTTGTGAATGATGCAGTGGCGTGTGCATTAAATAGTTGGTGAAGTAAGGACTAACTGATGTCGCTAGATCTACATGAGGTATGTTGTTAGTGTGTTTTTGTATGGTAGTGGAGAACTGGATGCTGGATATAAGAAATAGATCTACAAGTTTCAAATGTGTTGAACATCACATGGCACTATTATCTGACAAATGAATTAATAAAGTAGGTATGAACGTATTAGAGAGTGGAGTGGTTGAAGAAAGTAAATGAGAGAATAAATTGAAAGTATGTTGAGATGGTTGGTCATGTGGAAAGGTATGAATGAAGTCGTTGCGGTTCGCGGATTATAGGTGAGAGCTGTGGGAACCCGACCGGCTGGGGAGCACGAGAGAAGTGATTGATCGGTATACGAAGTCTTGAAGAGAGAAATGTAGTTTGGCAGAGGCGAAGAATAAAGGTGCATGAAAGGAGAGAAATGGCGGGGTTTTGTATGGGGGCATGTTTGGCCCCACCTGGGCATGGGTATTAGTTAGTTTTCTTTTTGTTTATAGGAACGGGGTACGGACCCCTTGATAGCTATCCACATTTTTGGAAGAAATGGGGCCAGGACCCTTTGCCAGAAAAGTAGCCTTTAAAGAAAAACAGGTTATAGACTACTTGTGAAAAAACACTAACCTTTAGAACGAAACTTTTATAAATCTGTGTCCGATATATATGGAAAGACATTATAAAAATATAAAACAATATGATATACATGAAACTTGTTTACGTACATAAAGAATCGTGTGAAAAAGATGTAATATACTATGGGTACGAAGTTATTGTTAGTGTATTATAATTTTTGATTACTGTGCGTTCGTCAATAACCGCTAATTATAACTTTAAGAAAACTGATATTCGCTAAACTCTAAATTCTATTAAATATTTTAAAACAATGGTGTTGTTAAAAGTTTAAAGATATTGTAAACTATTTAAACTGGTTTATTTCGGATGTGTTTGTGAAAAAGAAAATAAACTAGAATACTAGTGTTATTATTATAAATACTTTCGTTGTTGATAACAAACGCACTTATATTATATACACATCTACGCAATTAAATTAAGTATAATATATTACTATGGTGTTCAATACCAACTTTGTTTATGGAAAAGAAATTATATTATATATTTTATTAAATTAGTTTATAGCAAATTGTTCAAAATTAAATACTGTATTATAGAGGGAATTGATTTGGGAAAGTTCTTTTATGAATGTGGTGCACCGGTATGACAAATTGGGAAGTTTGGGAGTGTGAAGTATGCTTATTTGTAAATATCTTAAAGTTAAAAATAAATAAATCACTTTTAACTGCTTATCCTACATATCTAAAATTAATACTGTTTATATAATAAAACAAATCAATAAGTTTTTTTTGCTTAAGGTAATTTAATTTTATTCACATATATATTCTTATTATCCCCTGCTTTATTGCTTTGCTGTGTCTAATCTCTTTTTATGTTTATAATTGCATGTACTGGTACTTATTGGCTGAGTGAGGCATGAAATTGAGAAGACCCTTTATTATTCCATCCCCATTGTTGTGTGAGTGAAAGTGGCTTCTCCGTTAGATGAAACGGAATGCGGCTTTCATGGGCCCGAGTCGCTTGCTTTTGTGCATTGCTCTGCGATCATCTTCTTTTTCGTAAGTTTAATATTCATATTACACATTTTTCTATCACTAATTAATTATTTATTTATATATCCATTATTTATTTGCTCTGTTGCCGGTGTGGTGTTCTGAAGTCTCTATATGAATTGCCCCCAGACTTTGGAACGATACAAAATATATATATATATAATATATATATATATATATATATATATATATATATATATATATATATATATATATATATATATATATATATATATGCTGCTCATATCTAATCAAA
>JABUQX010031897.1:0-11095 GCA_015478945.1 Trachelipus rathkii
TCACTGGGGGGCATATACGATTCAGAGTCATCTAAGAGCGAACATGAAAGTGAGTGTGAAAGTTTGCCTGGAGAGTATATGAATGATTCCTATGTGGAACCGGAGGGGTTTGCTATCATCCTAGAGCCAGTGGGTTCTGATATTCTGTTGGAGCCAGAGGTGGCAAACCAGCCGCCACATACGAGATCCAGGGGGGCTGTAGCGGATCTTTCGCATACCATGGCTGTCCCTCTGGAATATCAGCACCGAAAACCAGTTAATATAATCAAAAAATTATAAAAATTGACCAAATACACTATCTACTGATAAAAGTAATTAAATCGAAGAAAAAAAAATTTATAATAAATTATGTTGGGGAAAATAATTAAAACGGGGAAAAAAGGGTTCATTTAAAGTAATCGTACTGCGAACAAAGTAATATTAAATATATTAGCGTTTAATTGATTAAAGCAAAAAACATAAATCTGCAGCACAAAAGCAACAGAGCGGAGAGAATTCCATGGTATATTTCATGAGGCAGCCATGCTTTCCAAAAAGCGTATCGAATGGCGAACGTAAAATGATAGCAAAATGATGAATTGTGAAACTAAACTGTTATTATGTCTAACTTTCCAAAATTTGCAACTTACAGGTCCTTATTTTTACATTTTATTTTTCATTGTGATATATAACCAATTCTTGATGCTAAAACAGATATTTTACTTTGCAGATGAAACACAGTTTGTTGTCTGCGATTCGGATTAGTAGTGTAATTATGCACTCGTGCCCTCAAATTGTATGAAATGTAAAAATTTATTATATGTACAAACTTTATGATGAAAAAAATATTAATATTTATATATAATATTCCTAAAAATATTAGGGAAAAAATTTCTTAGAAAAAAAAAAAATTTTTTAATTGAAAAAAAACAAAAATAATGAAATATATTTCTATATAAAAAAAAAAATTCTTAATTGTTATGTGAAAAGAAAACATAAAGAGATATATGTGAAAATAATAAAATATTGCTTCGAATATATGTAATTATATGCTTGTTATAATTCTTCTTATTTTGGCTGATGTTGTAAAGCTCTTATGTTCATTGGTAAATTATAATGATATATTTTTATTTGGGGGTGAGGGGTGGAAGAGAGATAATGTTGTAAAGCTCTTATTTTTCATTGAATATATGGTATATTTTGTTTCGCCATGATTAGTAATTTTGTATTTGATTGTATAATGCGTAACATGAACAATATGCTAAGGTATTTATGGTATGATCGTTCTCAGGCACTTACTCGGGTCCGACTGCAATGTTACAGTTTGCCCTGGAATTCATTCGACTAGCAATGCTTTTTCTTCCCCGGGTTTGCTTTGAGAAAAATGTGCACATTTTCTGGTGGGGGATAATGTAATGGGCCCTGCTGCCATTGCCATTCCCTTTTTTTTTCCACTTCCAGGTGATGGGCCCCATCTAGTCGGCAGATGGTCAGGAACGACATGGTGGATTCGGCCACACAGTGGGAAAGCTCGAGGGATAGAGACCTTTTGGTGCGTGTGGATGAAACTCAAAGAGCCGAAAAGCCTAGTTAAAATTGTCATGCATATTGCTATAGAATATAGCAATGACAACATTTTTATTCTTAAATATTTATACACCGTGTCCCTTCTAGGTTAGGTGGAAACTACAAACAGGACAATAGTAAAACAATTTTTGGAAAAGTATTGTATTATAAAAAATTTATATACACGTTAGCAAGCCCAAGTATTCTGCTGCTGTCAAAACTCGGTATTAATTAAAATCTGTACCGTCAATTCATTGATTTACAGACTCCCCACATTAGGGTATGTGTTCTTTTATTGTACCCTGTTCTTGTGCAGTTTTCAAATTGAGCTTAAAAAAAACCCATCTTAGCCCCTACCTTAGAATGGACATAAAATTTTTAATTTTTATCCAATTTTGACAAAATAATTGCAAACTAAAGCTTGTTCTGATCTCTGAAACGTTGTTATCGAGTATTTTTTGGGGTTTATTCGTTTCTTTTGTAATTACATTCAAAATATCTGTTTTTGGCTTATCTAGTCTTGGAACGTACTCAATCGTGACTTGAATGTCCCAATCTTTCTCTGGCCGGTCGTTTTCGCTGTCTGGTCATCATTCACTCGCGCTCAGCAATTTCCTTGAGCTGATAGCCGAAATTGTGGGTTATCAAGCGAGCCTTGTTATTTATTCTGCGCTTGCGTGACGTCTTTTCCACCGGAGGGCCAAAGCAGCTGCCACATAAGTTACGTTCCTAATACATTATAGTTAAATTGTAGTCGTAACTACGTCGAATACATATATAGTACCATAATTCATGTTTAGTGACGGTGTTCACGTATAGACGTGTATTGCTCTGTAGATCACATTATTTAGTCTAATTTATGAGGGCTATGTTCTGAATTATTTATTGCAACTACCTTGACATGCAATTCTGTGATATTCTGTTGCAATCATCAATGTTACCATTGGATATTTACTTGCATTGACGTTGGCAATTGTTGGGAATTCTCATATTGTATTGTTTTTGTATTACTTTTACTTTAAATATACATATATCTACGTATATATGTATATTTTGTTACTTAATTTATATATGGTTGGTTATCTTCGTAAGAATACGATTATATTTATATAAGTACATGGATCGCTTTTGTAATACCATTTTTATTACCTCTGCGATCCCGTCAGCGTGGATTAGCCACTAGCCAGCCGTTAACATATTCTGACACTCACGAGAGTGTCTGATTTAAATAATTTGTACTTGATTTGAATATCAGTTGCGAGAATACAGCTATATTTATATAGAGGTATTGATCGTTCTGGTAATTCGATTTTATTACCTCTACGATCTGGTCCGCGTTAATTAGCCACTATAATTTTTGTTATATTGAAAAGCTGTATGGTGCATTGCACGAGTCTGTATATATGTATTATTTTTTTTAATTATATATTTTTATACGAACTTGTGTGTCTGCTGCGTTTTATTTCATAGATAGTGTCCTTAGTAACACAAAGAGTATCCAGAGATCCTTCCTTCTTTTTCCTTTTATTCTACAAAAGAGTTGCGCAACGGCTGGGCTGGCGCTTTCTTGCTGATCACGTCGATCATTTTCTTTCCTATTAGCTTTCTGCGCTTAGGGTTTCTTTTCTCTTTTTCGACTATTGGCAGGGTTTGCCCCCTTCGCCGTAACATATTAAGTGGCGACCTTGCCAGGATACTCTGTTACTATTGGAGACTCTTATAGGGTGATTTTTACATCCCCAAGATTAAATATTTCAGTATGTCTGAGAATGCAGAGAATGCAAGTGGAATGGATGATATTGAGACTTCCGGGACATTACACCTTCCCAATACATCTGGGGGGATGGCCACGGGGGGTTCAGTAGATAGGGATCCAGTAGAGGTAGAGGAAAGAAATTTGGTTTTGGAGCAGTTGAAACGATTGACAGATGCTCTAGATGAAACACAGAGGCAGTTGAATGAAGAGAAAGCGGAGAGGCAGAGGTTGATGCAAGAGCTAGAAAGCAAACAAGAACGTAAGCCACCAGTTGCGGGGGGACGTTTTCGATTCCCGTTTGAACGAGACAATTATAGTTCTCAGTTGTCCAGGGAAGTTGATGACCCTAGAGCATCGGAGGTTGTCGGAGGTAGTTTGGGAAGATACCATCTACATATAATAATCTCGCTCACCCGACTAATCACCCATATATATATATATATATATATATATTATATATATATATATAATAATAATATATATATATATATATTATATATATATATATATTATATATATATATAATTCCCTTTCTTCCTAACTTTGGATGCATTAAGTATATTATTTTTATTTCATTAAGCATTAACTTTTTATAAATAACAACTGTGTAACATTTGATTATAAATATTTTATTTTTTGTAACACACCGCGACCCACCGCATACCCGCTCACGGCACAATTATAGTTCTCAGTTGTCCAGGGAAGTTGATGACCCTAGAGCATCGGAGGTGGTCAGAGGTAGTTTGGGAAGATACCATCTACCTAGAGTAGGCTTTGCTGGTCGTGAAAGTGGTGGGATGTATTCTGCCACTGGAACAACAAATGCGTCATACCAAAGCGCACCCGCACTATCAACTGTGACTACTTCAACTTATACTGCACCAATTTCCACAGTTCCATTGATTGATTTTGGTTGGGTTCCATCTAGTGGTGTTGGCACAGAGAGACCGGACCCTTTGGAAGCTATGCAGGCTCAGTTGACGATGATTACTAAGTCAGTTACTCTGCTGACGCAGCTGCATGCCCGGGCGTTTCGGCCGCGCGCCGCACCACCACCGAAGTTTATGCCTGACGATGGACAAGACTTTAATAAATTTCTCTGGAGGTTTGAACGATATTGTGAGTTCACCTACCCAGACCAACCTGATGACTGGCTGATAGTTTTGGGGAATTACCTGGGCGGATCATACTTTGATTTGTATCGCCAGTTAACTAAAGATGAAGATTCATATCCTGCTGTAAAAAGCGCCTTAATTACATGGTGGAATCATGAGTCTGAGATGAAGAAGCAAAAGGCCACACAGGAGTTTATGCTGGCTAAGAGGAAGTCTGGAGAAACTATTAATATGTTTGCGTTACGACTTGAGCAACTGGCTAGTCGAGCGTACCCTGGTATGAACATGCGAACACATGACAACTTACGCCGCGCCTTTTTGTATAATATGCCGCTGGATGTGGAACAGAGAATGCGTGATTATATTTTGAATCAAGAAGGGCGAACTGGCCAAAGGTTGGGTTTTGATCAGATAGTACGATTGGCCAATGAGCATTGGCATGAACAAGGCTCTTTAAGGAAGGTGGAGTCAGAGGTCATGGCCTATTTAGATGACATAATAATTAGGTCCCACACTTTCGAGCAGCACTTGGTTTCTCTGAAAAAAGCTCTGAAGGCATTGCAAGCCAATGGGTTTAAGTTGAAACCCAAGAAGACGAAGTTGTGTCGGGAGTCTGTGGAATTTTTATTGCATCTTATTAGTGGTCAGGGTATTCTTCCCCTGGAGAAAAGCTTATCTGGAGTGCTTGATTAAGTTGTGTCGAGAGTCTGTGGAATTTTTATTGCATCTTATTAGTGGTCAGGGTATTCTTCCCCTGGAGAAAAACTTATCTGGAGTTCTTGATTTTCCAGTGCCTAAGACAGTTAAGCAATTGAGGCAGTTCTTAGGCATGGTTAATTTCTACCGTCACCATATTCCTAATTGTTCCGCAATTGGCAAGCCGTTATCGTGCCAGACTGGCGGACGTGTGGTGCATTGGACGCCGGAGTGTCAAACGGCGTTTGAAGTGCTCAAGTCAGCGTTGGTCAGTCCAACATTGTTGACATTTCCGGATTATGGTTTGAATTCTCCGCCCTTAGAACTCCATGTCGATGCTTCTGACATCGGTGCTGGGGCAGTGCTATCGCAGCAGAAGGATGGCGAATCTCGACCTATAGCTTTCATTTCAATGACGTTTTCACAAACGCAGCAGCGGTATTCTACCGTGGAGCGCGAGTTAGCCGCTTTACGGTGGGCAGTGAGGGCCTTACGACCTTTTCTTTGCAATGAGAAAAAGTTTGTGATCTTTAGCGATCATGAGCCGCTCCAATATTTGCAAAACATGTCGGCCGCTGATGGGCGTATAGCTAGGACGTTAGATGAGCTTAACGAGTATAACTACGAAGTGCGACATATTAGTGGGAGGAAAAATGTCCTCGCTGATGCGTTGTCACGTGGACGGTTAACTGCTTTGGAGTCACTATCCCAACTGGTTTTAGGCAGGTGGAGGTACCTGGGGGGGGGGTGATTCGCTCTTCAGATGTTTCGCGCTATGCTTGGAGGGGAGTGAGAATGCTCACATAGATATACGGGAAGTAGTTGTTGACGAACTTTTAAAAGATCCGAGTAAATATAATCTGCAGGGTAGGAATATTTTGAAAAGGCTGAGACTTATGAGACTTCCTGGACAGATGCCTATTCCGGAAGTAATTCAGGCATTTGCCCAACTTTGTAAATATCAGGTGCATGTGTATTATAATACGTCTACTCCCTTAATTTATGGTGATGAAAGTGGTGACGTATGTTCTTTGAGGTGTGTATCTGGTATACATTATAATCTGCTGCATCCAATTCAAAGTGATGGTGGAAAGCATGTACCACCAGACGATAGCAGCGATCGCCGGGTGAATATGGTAAAGGTTCAGAGTCTCAATATTTCATCTGACGCAGATCATAAGCTAGTGTCTAACTCTACTATAGACAGTGAGGTTATTTTGAGAGAACAGAAACAAGATCCAACTCTGAGGAAACTTGTTAAGGTGATCAAAAATCAAACTCTGATTCCTCAGTAATCAAACTCCAGTTCCTCAGTGGGATAAGACCTTGAGTTTATTTAAGACAGTGGGGGATAAACTATCCTTGGAAGGTGATATATTATGCCTCAATTCGGGTGACCGTAGGAAATATATAATTCCCTTTTCATATTTGATTGCTGTAGTCTGTCAGATTCATTATGAGTATGGTCATTTGGGAAGGAATAAGTTAATCTCTCTCATATACGAAGACTTGTGGAATCCGAGGGTGGTGCAAGTTGTGGCTGATGTGTGTAGAAGTTGTCCACATTGTCAGCAGAACAAGACAAATCCAAATAGTGTGAAGCCACCACTCCTAAAAATTACTTCAAATCATCCTTTTGATTTGTTGGCAGTGGATTTGCTCCAGTTGCCACGGTCAAGAGGTAATAATGGTTATTGTTTTGTGGCCATTGACCACTTTTCAAAATTTATTTCTGTGGTGCCACTTGTCAAGAAGACTAGTATTGCTGTGGCAAACGCATTTAAGTACAAGTTGTTACCTTTTCTGCCATACATCCCTGACCGGTTGCTTAGTGATAGAGGGCTGGAATTTATGGGTGAACCGTTTGAGGAGGTCTTACGAGAGTTTGGTATTTCTCACGTGGTAATTTCAAGCCATATGCCTCAATGCAACGGAGTTACAGAGAGGGTTAATCGCACTCTGCTGCAGACATTACGGATGTTGGTGCAGGAGAATCCCGTTTCCTGGGATACCGAGTTGCCTCAGGCCGTGATTTTGTATAATAATACGTGGCATTCTGCCATTAAAGCAACGCCTAGCGAGGTTTTATTAAAAAGGGCGCATACTTTTGCCCGAAATCCTTGTTTGCAACAATATTGGAGGGAACCTTCTTCTAAATTCGCTCCATACAAAAAGGGGGATAAAGTTGCTTATAAAACTCATCTTCCAGGGGATTTGGTCACAAACAAGTTTAAACGCCGATATACTGGTCCTTTTATTGTTCTCAAGGTGTATTCTAATAGTCTGTCATATGTTATTTCCCGATATCCTCTGGAGCCTCAAGGCAAAGAGGTAACCGCACATTATTCGCAGTTACGGCCGTGGGTGGATGTTCCTGAATATTTGAGGAAAAACCACTATTTTAAGACCTTATTGCTGCATTCGGATGATGAGTGCGAGGAGGAAGTTAGGGAAGTACGTGATATTTTGTCACCAGAGGAAGAAAGGGAGGACAGTGGTTTGGTGACAGAGGAGCCAAATTTATTCGATGCCGTGGAGTTGGAGGAAGAAGAACAGGATTTCCTAGGGTTTGAGGCCTCACCATTTTCGTGTGATGAATATTCTGCTCTGCAGGACTTGGCTGAGAGTCAAGAGCGGTTAGACACGATGATGAAGCCTGTAGTGTTAGATCAAGTACAACACCTTAGTAGCGGTGTGGCAAAACTCATTGAAGAGTCGTTCTCCAGTCCGAGTCGATCCTCCGTTGTTGGTTCTGCCAGCAATCACGGTCGCATGGATCCTATTGAGGAGGGTTCTATTGAGTCTGCGAGTTCGGAGTCCCGATTGTGGATTCCTATGTCCGCATTACACCCTTCGGCGCGGCCTTATCGTAATAGGCGCATATCTTTCACCGCTCCGCTGATTCAGTTCGAACCCGCTTCGCCGTTAGCGGATGGGTCAGTTCAGATGGAGTCTTCCGAAAGTCGGGAGGAGTTTTTTGGAGAGCTGGAAACATCATGGAGCCAGATGTCAGCATTTGAGGGATTTAGCCCTCAGGTGCAAAAGTTGTTACGGTCATCCCCTCATAATAATTCACTGGGGGGCATATACGATTCAGAGTCATCTAAGAGCGAGCATGAAAGCGAGTGTGAAAGTTTGCCTGGAGAGTATATGAATGATTCCTATGTGGAACCGGAGGGGTTTGCTATCATCCGGGAGCCGGAGAAATCTGATATTCTGGAGCCGGAGGTGGCAAACCAGCGGCCACATACGAGATCCAGGGGGGCTGTAGCGGATCTTTCGTATATCATGGCTGTCCCTCTGGAATATCAGCACCCTAAACCAGTTAATATCATCAAAAAATTACAAAAATAAATAACTAAATTATCTGTTGATAAGAGTAGTCATACCAGAAATATTAAAAAATAAATGCAAAGATATATAAATAAATTAAATATAAACAAAAGCAATCAAACAGAGTAAAATGTCTAGCAAAAAGCATTGTCACGAAGAGGTTATGAAGTGATGAATTATGGAATGACTTTATTAATATGATGAGCTAGGTAGGATGTATTAATCCCCAATTGCCTTACAGGTCCTTATTTTTCATTTTATTTTTCATTGTGATATATAACCAATTCTTGATGCTAAAAACAGATATTTTACTTTGCAGATGAAACACAGTTTGTTGTCTGCGATTCGGATTAGTAGTGTATTATGCACTCGTGCCTCAATTGTATGATGTAATTTTTATATGTACAAACTTTATGATGAAAAAAAAAATGAAAAAAAAAATTTGTGTATATATATTCCTAAATATACTGAAAAAAAAAAAAAAAAAAAAAAAAACTTTCAACTTGGAAAAAAAAATTTAAATGAAAAAAACAAAAATAATAAAAATATATTTCTATATATGAAAAAAAAAAATTTCTTTAATTGTTATATGAAAAAAAATAAAAATTATGTGAAGGATAATAAAAATATGTTTCTATATAATATATAATATGTTTATATGTTGTAAAATTCTCGTTTTAAGCTGATGTTGTAAAGCTCTTATTTTCATTGATATATATATATTTTTGCATGATTGTATTTGTATTTATGTATGCTAACATGACAAATATGTAGGTATTATGTTGCCATCTTGTGGTTGCTTGGGTGGTTTTCAATGTTGCAGTTGCCCTGGGACCCGATCAATTAGCATCTTTTTCCGGTTTGTTGAGAAAATGGGACATTTTCTGGTGGGGGATAATGTAATGGGCTTGCTGCCATTGCATTTTCTTTTCCCCTTTCCAGATGTGACCCGTTGCAAATGGCCGGTGATGATGACGATTCTGGGGGGAAGACTGGGAGAGGAGATCGCATGCAATCCTGGGGTCAAACTTAATTAGTAATACAAGCTAAGTAATGGGTTTATGTGTATTTTAATATATATATATATATATTATATATATATATATACTCACTATTATATATAGATATATATATATATTAATATATATATATATAATATATATATAATATTATAGTATATATCATATAATATAATATAATATACTTATATATATTATGATGGGACGATTAATCGTCATCGTCATCGTCATCGGCCAAAAATTCGGCCATATTTTTTTTATATCGGTCAATCTGTCATCGTCACGGTCAAAATTTCGCCCGCGCCGATTTTTGCCGGATTAAGAACAAATATTAAGAATTTTGAATAATATTAAAAACTCAAATAATAATAATAATAATAATAATTAATAATAATAATAATTAAATAATTAATAATAAATAATAATAAAAACAATAAAAAAATAAATATTTATGTATATGTTTATATATATATATATATATATATATATATATATATATATATAGTATATATATATATATATAATATATATATATATATATATATATTACTATGGAAAGCTTTTACATTCCAGTCCCTAATGGTTCGCCTTTCTGTTTGATGCGTCATATCCCACAACTCATCCTCCAGACAACATTATCATAACACATACCTATATCCACACCCCTCTTTCTAGACAACATCTTACAGACATTCTATCCATTATATCCATACCGTTTAGGGGAGAAAAATTAGCCCCCACACGTATGTCCTGCGTGGTCGTAGAAGGCGACTAAAGGACGGTGGTAGTTAGAGGTTGGCTGCCTACCACCACTTATCTTTTGCCAGAATGCCCTAATGCATGCCTCGGAGAAGGTGGTGATCGCCCAGTAAGCCGCGCCCTTCTATCCTTCGAGCGAAAATGTAGAATCGTATATGTATATGAAATGTTCAGAGGAATAAATGTTTGAGGAGATGAGGAGAGGTTGATGATGTATTTAGAAAGGGCAAAATTTGATTTGCTCGCTGTACTGAAACCAAAAGATGAAAGAAAGGAAAATGAGTGGTGTGGTGGGAAATGTGTTTGTGTTGCTGTGGAAAGAATGAGAGGGGGTAGAAGATTTGCAATTCTGATGAGGGAGTTGTGGAGCTATGGTAGAATTTGTGTGTGTGAGTACTAGAGTCTAAAGGTTAAATTTAAGTTTTGAAAAGCGTCAAAATTTGTTCTGTGGTTGAGAACATTATGATCCATCTGAGGGGAATGTTGAAAAGAGTCGATATTCTGGGATAATCTGAATGATTTTTGGATGGGAATTAGAGATTCAGTTCATTTGCCACATATCTTGCCCATTCAAGGATTTTTTTTACAGTTGTCACCACCACTCACGGGCAGAGCCCTATTCAAGGAGGGGGTGTAGTACTTTCAAAAGTTCACCCTCTAGCGCAAATTACGCATATGAGCACAGACGCAGGCTTTAAAGTGAGGAGATTAAATTCAGTAGAAAATACAGAAGAGATGGAAGAGAATTCCACAAAAACAGAGGTGGTGGGAAAGAAGGAAGCACCACAGCAAACTAGCCGATGTTACCAATGCAAACACAATCGTCGTGGCAGATACAGATCCTATTGTGCCTACGAAAGGCATCTCTCTCC
>JABUQX010031898.1:0-21520 GCA_015478945.1 Trachelipus rathkii
TATATATATATATATATATATATATATATATATATATATATATATATATATATATAATATTTATATATATATATATATATATATATATATATATATATGCTCGAATTGATTCTCCATGACGATAAGCCACCGCACGCCACTGATATATATATATATATATATATATATATATATATATATATATATATATATATATATATATATATATATATATATATATATATATATATATATATATATATATATATATATATATATATTTATATACATAAATTAAGTTAATGTTTAAGATGCTTTATAATATTTATAATATAATTGCTTTTTTGTAAAAATGAACTGTTCTTTTAATCCATAAAAATTTATCAACTTCTTGTAATAATTTATTTGGGTAGATGAGTCTTTTTCATTACAGTTCTAGCAAGGCCCTCTGTCAGATGTGCTACACAAAGAACACATCTGACAAAGGGCCTCGTTTGGCTGAAAGTTAATGTGAAAAGACTCATCTTCTAAATAAATTAATACAATATTTTAAAAAATTTAAAAGGATCTTAAAACCCTTCCTTTAGTTCATTTTTAACCTTAAAGGCATTTAACATTATATATATATATATATATATATATATATATATATATATATATATATATATATATATATATATATATATATATATATATATATATATATATATATATATATATATATATATATATATATGGGGTATTTTGGTTGGTTATTGTCCATTTAATTGTTTGTGATGGTTGAATAAATGCATTTATTTAGTGTGTTTTTTTTCTAGAGGCAAAGAATGACATTGGAAATGTTATAACAAAAAGCTGAGGATCAGGCAAGAGTGGAAACCTTCGCCAGTGTCTTTTTATGGTTTTGGAAGCTGTTGTGAGAGGATTGTGAAGTGTTTAATGTATTATTATTGTATTCAATGTATTGCATTTATGCATTTTATCGAATCTTGTATTTTGACGCTTTAGATATATCGAAGGTTTCGATAGAGTATTTTTTTCCAAAGTTTTAATTTAAAATCTTTACACGCACAAGCACACGCACACGCACACGCACACGCCCATGCACACGCACACTGTGAATATATCCTTCTCTCTGTATAATCTTCCTTCTGAGTTTTTTCGGTCTCTATATAGCAGCTGGAAGTATAGTACCAAAAGGTCGACAGGGAAAATGGTTGACGGGTCAAATGGTCGATATTTGTAAAAATAAATCTGGTTATTTAGCGTTTCTCTAAGGAATCCAACAAAACTTAACTTAAACTAACTTAACCTAACCTATCCTAATGCCTGCGGCGGACTGTACGTGATTTTTTTTTTTTATGTCTTGTTGACCTTTTGCCTGTCGACCATTTTCCATCTAATATTAGTGGTGTTCCACAGGTCTCTGTCTTATTCCATTGTTATTTTCTATTTTTCATTAATGATCTATTTTCACTTTAATACTTATATACTCTAAGGTTTCCACCCTTTATTAGTATTTTCATTTCCTAAGATATCATGCACAATTACAATTAGTTGATACTTAGAGTGTGCCCTTAAAGAAATTGGCTTCTGATCTTTTTTTTTATTTATAACATGGGCAAAAAAAATTTAGTTGTTTTCAATGATTCAAAAACTCGATTTCTTTGTCCATCTATTCAACATAATTCTACAAACAACTACAATAAATTTAATAGGAAACAGAGAACTACAACCTTCTCCTGTCATAAATTCTCTTGCTACTTCCTTTCTTGTTTTGAGCCCCTTCAAAACTTTTTCATTCCACTTCAGTTGCTATCTCATTATTAGGAAATCTTTTTGAAGCATACACCGCATATCTAAGATATTTTCACTCACACAGGGTGGAGTATGTGACTTTTCTTCTTATTAACTATTCCGCTATTAACTTATTATCTCAAATCTCTTTCCAGACGTCAAATTTTGAATCTCTCTACTTAAACTATTTCTATTTATTCTAAGATTGATCTTATAAGTTTTCTGATCACATACCTACATACCTCATATTTTAAAGAATGTTTTTACCACTCGTCTATCACTAACTCCAAACTTAGCTATTATTCTCATTTTATATGCACTCTACAAGCAAAGTCTGGCAAACTTTTTTTTTTTTTTTTTTTTTTTTTTTTTTTTTTAACAATTAACCAACATTCACGGACAGAGCTCTTTTCAATATATTTTCCATATGTTTTCCATATATTCACTTTGTATATTTTCATCAACCTTTTTTAACTTACACTCTTTTAAATACCTTGCATCGGGACATGACTGTCTTTTATTTGAATCGAGGAGAAAATTGCAAATCTTTGGTGACTTTTTGTAGCCCATTGACCTTTTCCACCAAAGGTAACATTATGTATATATAGTATATATATAGATATATATATATTTATATATATATATATATATATATATATATATATATATATATATATAGTATATAATATATATATATATATATATATATATATATATATATATATATATATATATATATATAGGCTATATAATTATTAAAACCCTTAAAACCTCACAAGCTGAAGGACCAGACCATATATCCAACATTCACATCAAACACATGCTACCAAAGTTTAACAACTGCTTTAATGCAAATATTTAATGCTACATTGTTAAGAAAACATTATATCCCCTTTCTGGAAACATGCCCACATAATACCAATATTGAAACTAAATAAAACATCTAACAAAATCTTCCCCAACAGACCCACCCATAACCCTTCTCTCCACATTATCTAAAATATTCGACCAATTAATCATTCTGGAATCCCCTCACATTCCTATGTCAAACTCTTAGCATGGCTTAAGACATAACCCTCACAGAACTGATCCAACACTTCTTAACTAACTTCAATCAAAATCCCACGCAACTTCTCAAACTTCTTGTTGCTGTAGACATGGGCAAGACATTCGTTGCAGTTCCTCGTCTCCCTAATAGAAAAACTTCCTAAATACAAATTTACCCATCAAAGACAAAAAATAATATCAAATTTTATCTCTGATCGCACAGATCAAGAGTCACCATTCTTCCCGAACATAAAGATTATATAATGAATCTATTCTCTCGCTCACTCTTTTTAATCTCATTATGTACGACCTACCCAATCTTACATCCCATTCCATAAAATTCAATAGCCACGTAAATAACTTTACTATCAGTGTCCAAGGTACATCCATATATAATGTAATTCATGGCCTACAACAATGCATAAATAATCTTGATCAATGGTTACAACAAACAGAATGACTACCTTGCCACAATAATCTACTATTACACTACTCATTCTAGACAGAAGAATATCAACATATACCCAACAATATATCAGTCAAGCAGTAGACTATCATTCAATAAAACTCCCACCATCCTAGGTTTTTAACTTTCGATACCCACATGTCATTCAGCGCACACACCAACATTGTCACCTCAAGAGCTATACATAAACTCATTGCATTGAAAACAAACTTCGGACAACAGAAAGAAACACTTACAATAGTCTACAGAAATATATCCACGCCCTGCTAAATTACGCATCATCTGCTTCGGCTCCAGTACTATCGCAATTCAACATTAGAAAACTGGTAACCACAAAAGAATAATCACTAAGAATATTAATATTTTACCTCCCAACAACACCCATTCATCAGATAAGAAACCACCTACATATAATTGGATGCCAACTCTGAAGTAAATCCCCTGACATTGATCACCCACTGCATCAAACATTCCATCAACCCTAAGCACCAAGAAGGAAGAGAAACACATCTGCATCATATTATTTAAATATTTATAACACCCTTCCGCCCAACCCGCAAATACTTTCATCATAAAAAAACATAGACACACAAATAACCCAAGATCAATTCCAGCTACCCAAGCAGTACCATACTCCAAATACGTCCACCAGAACAATCACTAGCAGACCAATCATTGGACTGGGAAATCGGAGAATTGCTATCTGAACCTCGTTTTGGTCACCATCCCTCTTTTCAGGAATATATGTTAATAATATACAAATCACTCTCTTTAAACTGCCAAAGATATCTCTCCCCGAATTCAAACATAAAAGACATCTCCAGCTGCACTGTCCGAATTTCACCAAAGATAGACTCATACACTCCATTGATTTACTTATTTACCTCTGGGCTTGGCCGGATCAGGTAGCAAAGTTTCTTGGGGCAGCCCGTTTCTTGTAGAAGAGAAGTGAAATGCAACAAAGTAAAATTATATATATATATATATATATATATATATATATATATATATATATATATATATATATATATATATATATATATATATATATATATATATATATATATATATATATATATATATATATATATATATATATATATATATCGCTTCTAAAAACAAATACTACAGATTGGAAAAAGTTTAGTATAAGTTCATAGATACTTAAACAAAATAAATAAAACAAAACAAATTTTGACAATAAACTCTTAAAATTCTACTTTTAAATTTTATATTTATTTTTTTTTAATTTTATTTATTTTTCTTGTAAAACTTTCACATTTAAACTCCACTTTCGATTTTCTGTTTGCTTTTTATAATATCAATAAGAAATGGAAGAATTATTTTTTCATTAAAAAGTGATTTACAAATATGGAAACTTCGTCCCTCAAGGGACTCAGTTATAATAATTTTTAAATTAAAAAATAAAAAAAATTAATATACAGGGTGTTTCAAAAAGGTCGCAACCCTCAATTGTATATATATTTAAACTTGGTAAAAGATTCATATGAAGAAAGATATATATGATATAAAAAATATATGTACAATTACAACAGATGATGAAAAAGAATTCTTTTAAGTAAGTACAGTATTTACTGCAAGAATAGCTGCGCTTAAGAGGTGACTGCACAAGCACGAAACCCCTGTATTAGTGATGCGGCAAAATTCTGCTACGCAGAGTGGAATAAGTGGCTCGACGGGTAGCAATGTATTGCGCCAATATAGTGCTGGCAAAATAAAACATGGTCTATTTACAGCCAGTAAGTTTTAAATACTGTCTTGCTTTTCCTGACTGTCGCAGGAAAATACTGTGCATGTAGTAACCTCCCATCCATTATTCTTGGGTTCATTTTCGTGCAGTAATAACTTCTCTTGCAATAGTTTAATACTACCTGTGGAGCCTTAGCTTTACAACCATCTTTTATAATGTTTATTCTCTAATTTTTAAAATGTCTAGTTCAAAGTTAGCCATGAAGCTTCAACTTAAAAAATATGAAGAAGATAAGGTTGGCCACAAAGTTATAGAAGTCAAACAAAGACCAGAAAATTTTCCCCAATAGGCGGTCATGCCATGTTATTGAAACCAGCAGTTTTTATATTCACATCCATTGGTGCAATAAACGTTGAATGAGGCCACAATAAACAACAGCAGTTAAAGTTGTCTCAAAAAAGAACGCACAATCACACCACAACTGAAAATGACACATCAAACATTATCCTTCTGCTTATATAGTGCTCCCTCGTGAAAAAAGTGAGGATTTTCACTGCTACATATTTGACTGTTTTAGCTGTTCACATAACCATCCAAGAGAATCTAATCTTCGCCTCTGAAATATACACCACCCACCCCTTCAATTCTATTTACACTAGAAAAAAAAACGAAACCAGAAAAAAACGAAGCCAACGACAATACCTTAAACGTTTTCATAGTTTAGGTATTTCAGTTCATTGGGAGAAACTAATTAGATAGAGATGAAGTTTTCACCTCCTTGTTAAATTCAAAACAGCATCTTAGGTCAGTCCAACCAGCGGTGATAACTTTCATAGGATTCTCTAGTTAAGCGTGTTAAACTCTGCGAAACAGCATAAACAATAGCGTTTACAGTTAACATAGAGGATCGGTCTGATTTTTGTTTCTGCGCAGACCTTGTGGGCTGTGACACACATTTTTTTAATCAAACGTGATATTGAAGATTTCTATGTAAATGCAGACTGGGGAAATTTCATTTCAAAATCCACTATCGCACTTTGCATGCTTTGCATGCACAATATGGCTTAACAATAAATGCAAGTTTGACATTAGAAAACTACATTGCTAACACAACACAAGGGAATGAAGACTCCAATACGACTTGCTCGTATTGACACGCAACTTTTCTTCACCGCGACTAAAGCCTGTTGACAATGGCTCGTGAGTGATACTCTCTAATATTTCTGGTCGCGTCCTTTAGTAACTCCAGATAGGTCTAATTTTAAATACTAAAAAAATTATATAAAATGATACTCTTATAACTCACATATTAATAAGTTCGAAATTTTAATATTTTAACGCAAATTTTCAAGATTAAAACTTGAGTTATAAGATTTATTTTGTTAATCGTTGAAATATTATTGTGAATAATCTGGCTAGTAATTATTCATTTAATTAAAGAAATATATAAAGAATTTTAAGGATTGAATTGGGGTAATATATATATATATATATATATATATATATATATATATATATATATATATTTTTATATATATATATATATATATATATATATATATATATATATATATATATATATATATATATATATATATATATATATATATATATATATATATATATATATATATATATATATATATATATATATATATATATATATATATATATATATATATTTCTATATATATATATATATATATATATATATATATATATATATATATATATATATATATATATATATATATATATATATATATATATATATATATATATATATATATATATATATATATATAAATCTTTCCCCCATTTCTGGGTAGTTTTTTCTTGGGGGAGCATATTTAACCCACATACTAAACAGCTTTATTTATAAGCAATATTTATAAACCAATATATGTAAAAAAAAATTAAAATTAGATTTAATATTCCTCAACCATGTCAACGGGCACTCATTTTTCCCAAATATCGCGTGATAAATATTTTTCCATTTCTTCTTCTATACTTCCTTTAATATTTGATTTATTGATGAAGATTTGTTTGTTTTATTTTTTCTGTCTTTATCAATCCTTTATTTTTGTTTTCAAAATATAATGAAAAGCTAGATTCAACTCCCCCGCAGTTATGTTTTCAATGTTACCAATTGTCATAACTTCAAAGGTTTCAGATGGTGAATTGCTGAACTAGTGGAAGTAGTATCAGAAATGTTTTTCCATTTAATAAAACGTTTCACAATCTTCGACTATCCAATTCGGAATTGTGTTCTCAATATCCTCTTCATATTCAACTGAGTTGAAAAATAAAGCCACATATCTTGGATCTAAAAGCATTGACAGAATTATATTCCTATCTTAATAATATTTTGTAAATCTTCCTTTTGAACATGCTTTCCATGCAGAAATGGTTGTACCTAAACCAATAAAATGTTGAGATAATTCTGCTTTTTCAAAGAAATTATTTACCACAGGTACAGCTGGAATATTAGATGATAATAGTGATTCTTTTTTATGAGTTATGAGTCAATTCATATAAAGTTTTCAATATGTACCAAAGATTTAATTAAATATGTCTTTGGTTACACTTATAAGTGTATATATATTGATAGAAACGGAAAGATAAACAAATGAGAATGCTAATTTTCCAACTGGGACACGATAATATATAATGCGTACGCAATAATAATCAAATTTTTATAAATTTACTCAAATTATTAATTATTATAAAATCCATTTATTACATGGACTTCTAGTTAATTACAGAAATGTGAGGCTGACATGAAATAGTATAGCAACGCTATCATAAACAAATATGCTCCAAATTTACACATTCTATTAACTTAAAGATAAGACATGTTGTGGCTAATGACATAAGACCAACAGAATACAAAAGAAGTTCTTCTCCCGCTGTAGTAGATTTATATATAAATGTTGCCAGTTTTTGTGCCGTTTTCTGTGATAAATTTTTGGCACATCGGGCAACTCATTGGAAATATCTAGTGGTCTACATTTTTTTATCAATATATGTTAGCACTTTATCCCATATATTCCATAATGAGGTTTGCTCTATGTTTACTGTCCACACATTAAACTGCATAAATAAATAGATTATAATTATGTTATGATATTTATCTGATATATATATAGTTAATATATATATATATATATATAGTATATATAAGGGTGGTTAAATTGTAACAGATAAGAGTATATAATGAGTAATAATAGTAAATAATATATAATAATAATTTATACTCTATTATATATATATATAATAATGTATGTGTATAATCAATATAATATATATATTTAATTATATATATATATATATATATTATAATATATAATATTAAGTATTATATTATAGATAATATTATATATATAGATATATATATCACACGTTGTTTTCGTATACACGGTTTTTCTGTGAATGTGTCAAACAAATGCAAAACGACAAATGACTGCTGAGTAATCGTCCAAAGTCGTATTAGGTTATAAGTTCATTTCTCTTCACAATCTTTTTGCATTTTTGGTGCTTTATCGAAATTTTAAGGAATTTCTTTGTATTTGGCATATACATGATTTTTTGATCAACACCTAATGCTGGCATAAATCGTTACATGGAATTGCTCCGAATTTAGGACGTGCTTCTGAAAAAACACCAACCCAAGATGCAAAAAATGTAACAAACATAACCAATTATACAGGCGTAAGCGTGGGTAAGAGAGGCTCCTTTGAATTTGATCCAAGAATGTACTATGCTCCATTCAAATATCCATCAATAACATCGTATTAAATATACATTTCTTTTTCTATACTAATCTCCTTATGATATTAATAGCTCTTGCTGATGATGCAGGTCACAACAAATATAGATCACAAATTAAAATTGATTGTAAAAATTTAAATAATACAATTATTTAAATTTGTTTTTTTATCTTACTGTGTTATTAAACTAATTTAGAGACTATGGGCTCCATCGCACACAAGCCGATTGCCAGTTGCTTTTGATCTAAACCTAAGAAGTAAACACGTAAAAATGCGGGTTCAGTTTTTGTCTTCTGTATTTGCCCACAGATATATTGCTGTTGTTTGCGTACTCAAACTGTTTGCTTGTTTCAAGCAATTGCATTCCTCTACACACACAGAATATAGTGCCTAACGATGACAGAGGAAATTTTCCCTCTGTCGAGCGCTAAGCTAACACAAAATATACCGACACGGAATAACGGTCTGATATTAATATATTTATATTGTGATTATATATATATATTCATATATAACTATATATAATATCATCTATGGATGAAAAAGTTGTGTGTAAACTGTCATGATATAGTTTGATTATTATATGAGATATATATATATATATATATATATACCATTACTAAGTATATATAATTTTATTTTGATAATAGTAGTGCAGAGCACTGATAAAAATCATAAGTATAAAATTAATAGATATGATATATATATCATTAAATATTATATATATATATTAAATATATGTAAAGATATATATAATATAATATTATATAGTAATTAATATCTTGAACTTACTCGAGAAGGGGAAAAATCATTATTGATTAATCAAAGAATTATTGCTAGAAGGGCATTTTGAGTATAAAGTTTAGCCAACATTTATTGCGTGCCCAAATACAAAGGGTGATTTACTCATATAAAGTACTAAAAAAATACCAATAGTATCAATATTATCATATAAAAATTAACATTACCAAATCCATAAGAAAATATACAACATACAAGAAAACAGATTTATTTTAGCATTGTAATCTGCTGATAATATAAAAATGATGTATATACATTTTCCTAATTAACTCAATAAAAGGCTTAAATCTGTTTAAATTTATATTTACAATATTTTGGACATATAATCGGCCTAATGATGGATTGCGGTGGGAGTATGCGTCATGAACTATAAAAATATATTACTCAAGAATCATATTTTGTTTACAATTATATATATATACTATATCAATATAATTTATAATAATTATAATCATGCTTACATATTTTTCTATGCTTATCTTATTTTAATAATTAGACATAAAATTCATGATTTAGATTAGGATACATTATTCAATTTATATCATATAGTATATAAAAGACAAAATACTTTATGCGGAACATCTCATGGTCAGTTAATGAAAAGACAAAAATTGTAACGCGGGGAATAAGCATTGTAAATCATCTTCCTTTCTTCAGCCTTTGTGAAAACTGATACTCCTTTACTCGACCTTTAAATAATACATCAATATAATTCACCATTTATGGTTTCAAAATTACCCCACTTTTAATATATTCACAAACATACAAATATAAATTCACATAAAACAAACTTACTATCATATATAGACTTGCACAAAACACTCCCCGCAATATGCATAATAATATATATATATATATATAGAAATATATCTATAATTATTAGACTAGGGGGTAGTATATAGCTGATAATGATCTAGTAACTAGGTATAGTATCTCTATTCATAAGTAACAGTCTAGTACCCTAAAAGTGGTGGAAGTGATTAGGTATCGAATTATTAATGCTAAATTCTTCATGTATAATCTTTTGGAATTGAGGCTTAACACTGCGAACAAGCACCAAAAGGAATAATTTAATTCATAATCATATAATGATATATAATTATAATATATATATATATATATAATAATGATTTACATACAACTATTCAGAATAGAGATAGGTACTAATAATATTATATATATATTATATATAAATATAATATATATATGATATAGTAGAAGGGATTAATAGGTGACCTCCATCATTTTCCTCACACAGGCGTGTCCAACTATCAAATATCTAACTAACATGTTACTATAAACAAGAAGTATAACTGAAGGCGCCTTGGTGACCAGCTTGGGCCATACTGGTCAACACTCTCACCACTGAGCAGGCCTCATTGTATCAAGTGCACAGTAACACGGAATTGTTTTAATGCAGCTTTTTT
Source organism: Trachelipus rathkii (assembly GCA_015478945.1). Lineage (NCBI taxonomy): Eukaryota > Metazoa > Arthropoda > Malacostraca > Isopoda > Trachelipodidae > Trachelipus > Trachelipus rathkii. Next base: position 10,999 of record JABUQX010031898.1, read on the forward strand.
TGACCTCGACTCAACCCATTGCAAATCTAATGGTATTCTTAAGAAAGACGATACACTATATTATGTTATACAGATATGATTTCAATAAAAGCCGTTTATGGATTATACGCAGTTTTTGAAATCTACACTTTAAATTGATGAAAAGAAATCCAATTAAAAAGATGGAATCAACATTTATAAGAATTTAAAAAGACTAAAATAGATGTACTAACAAGGTCCCCCCTGTCGACCCTTGTGAAACCACAATAGCCTATTGAGCCCGGAGAATCATTACTTAAGGAATTGACTTTTCAATTAGAATAAAGTCCGCTTAGAAGTTTTTCAGAGGAAGTATTAAGCATATGGTACTGGAGTGTTAGGAAGAGGCGAATAGGACAGTTTCTCGGAAAGTTTAGAAGGAAACAAACGTTGGTAAAACAAGTGAAAGGATCTGAGGGGTTAGTTTTTGGAAGCACCGCAAGCATAGGGTCCTTTTTATAATCTGTAAGAGCAGCCAACGAGTATTCAAAATTATATATAGAGAGAAGACGCATCCATAGGCAGTGTAGCTTAGTTGGTGAAGTTACGTACAACTTTAAGATGTATGGCATGGCCTGAAGGTGGGAATGCTATCTTCAGTTTGAATGGGTGCCAATCTACGGGGTCGAAATTGCACATATGCAAAAGGGAATAACTCTATTTGGTTCCAAACGAAAATATGCAAATGACAAGACTTAATGAGAAAAAAGTGCTTAATTAATCCTCCTCCAATGTAAGGTATGAATTTTATTTGGGGAAAAATACGGTGTAAAAGGGTGGCATTGTTTGATTAATTTGAATCTAGTCTTTGATTCCAAGAATTTCCTTTTTAAGGTTGAAACTTAAGGGAACAAACAGAAGAAATGTTAAGGTGAATAGCAACGTGGAGATCAAGAAGTTGAAATAACACGTGATCCAGATAAGAAAATTAAGGAGAAAAGGGTTATGTTCTTTTCAAGGTGAATAGGGTTCTTAAACTGAAAATCATTAGAAAGAGATTGAAAAGCACATTCCGTGAGGAATATATAGACATAGTTATAGACAATGCTGGATGAAATTAGGGTTTTCAAATCAATGACTAACAATCGAATACGCCCGTTAGTTTACAATTTATTCCTGGATAAACAAGAGAAATAGGGTAGTGAAGGTAATTGAGTCCTGGTAAAATACAGTCAGACCAGTAATTGTAAAGAGATGTCTATGCAGACATTAAGACATTTATTAATTTAAATTTTCTGACGCAGAATAAAAAATTGAACAATTAATTAAAACATTAAAAGATTGTAAAAATGTCAATTGAAATTAAAAGATAAAATAGTAAACAACCTTGGACCATCAATGGAAGCAAACACACATTTGAGGCCTAGATACCTGAGACGTGGGGGCAAGCGTAATGCTTAGGCATAGGAAAAAAAAACCTAAAAAAAGATTACTTAAACAAGAAAAATCAAAAAAAGATGTCCTGATTAAATCCAATGAGGTAACAATTTTTATTACCAAAGAATTAATCTCACTTAATTGTAATTTACAAAAGTATATTTGATATATTAATATTTTGGGGGGTGGGGTCCCCCTGTTGTACATGACTCGATCTAGTGATTTGTTTAAAGGAAGGTGGGTAGGAAAAGGTAAAATATATTTATATTTTAGAGTGAAAACAAAATTTCCTCTATCGAGATGTAAATAGGAATTAGAGTTATTAAAGTACAATGGGAGTGCTAGCCTACAGGATTGGCGTTATGTGCGCTGACGAATAAGGCTAACAAATGTTGTGCTATATTTAGCTTTTGTGTTAATCATAGAGGATATAAGCTGATGTTGTAGAGTTTAGTCTCTTTGTTCAATTTCTAGTACAAAAGGCGAATTAGAAAGATGGGGGGAAGAGTTGGGAAGTTAGTGATTTTAATTTTGGCTCTCCATACTAACCGAAAGCTTGACTTAATTATTTGTTATAGAATATGATTCTAATTTTGAGCAAACCTTAAATTTTATCAACGCCCGAAATGCAGCCAACTACGGTATTTATTGTGCGGCTGGAAGTTAAATGCTAGACAACTTTGTTGTAAATTCTATTAAACTTTTGTAAGCTTATCCCTAAAGTTTATTTATACGGAAATCGCAGAATCGCCCACGTTTCCAATTCTTGTTCCTGACTCTTAAGCTTCAAGTAATCAATAGGTGTTAAGTAAGAGGCATAATTACTATATAGATGGTGATCTATCCGATGTCGAAAGTAAGTTTCGACGACACATGTTCTGTCAACTAGTGGGCCCTCCATTTGATCCAATAAAGAAAATGACTCTAAGAATCTCCCTCCCGGAACTCGAATGCGGCTTCGTTTCTTTTTTGAATCGGGCTGAGATCCCAAGCAGTCTCACTTACTTTTTCGTTCAATTTTTTCTGGGCTACGCCTTTTTACTCGAATGGTCATAATTAGAAAAAATTCCCCTTTCACTGGTGACGGTAATAACCATTTGATGTGGTTGTATGCAATTTATCACGTAAAAGCGCATAAAGTATACTATTGAATTATTATCGAAAACCAGATGGGGTAAAATAAGGACTTCTTTAACTGTTGTATTGTGCCTTAGTTTTAGTAAGACATATACGCCTTTGATGATTGTTATTATTCTTTTAAGGATGTCTGGGGGACATTCTACAGTCGAGATAACTGATCGAGGATAATCCTCAACTGAAAGTATTTAACATTCCATTGCTACCCCCGTACGATGATTAGAACTTAAACCAGTGTAGAATCTTTGTTTCCCTTTGTGAGTTTATAGTTGTTCGAAGGTCAGGAAATGAATCTTTTGGCGAAATTGACTTTTTGCTGTAAAAAGGTCAAAAGATCGCGTATTATCATAATGACTTTATACTTTTCTTATCGTGATGAATTATAAGGTCGCCTAATTATGTTTAATAACTGTTTTAAAATTAATTGGTTAGTTAAAGCGTTCGCGTTTTATTACCTAAACTAACTGGTTTCTTAACTATAATCGAAGTTAGTAGAATAAAAATCTAAATGTACGAGTTTTTTATAAACTTAAACGTTATATACATTTAGTACCTAGTTGTACTTACTTCTAATTTATGTGTTTTATAGCTGCCTTAATTAAATAATTAGTTTTTTTTTTATATTAACTCCATTTACTTACTTACTCGTTACTCATTTGTATAATTTTTTTTGTTTTCTTAAAGAAAAGTTTTTGCAGCTTTACACTATTTTGTATAATTGTTTATTTTTTTGTTATTAAAAAATTGCTACACCTTATACTGAGAGTGAAACATATTTTTAAAAGGTTCCTTTATATAAAAAAAAAAAACTATTATTGAATTAGTCTATTCTAAGATCTATTGAAACTACATCTAAATTCTAAGATTAGAGTTCTTATGAATATGTAATTAATTCCCAACTATTTTCTTTAGAATATGCTAATCCAGGGCTTAGTTTTTCCCCTTAAATTTATGACGATCGTCGTTTTATATACTAATCCAGTCTAATTTTTTCTAATCAAAAGTTTTTAACTAAAAAAAAATTCTTTTTTAAGTACAGAAGACCGGGCGAAAGCGAAAAATCTCCCTAAGTGATTCCTTAAAATTTAAATGTATCTTCCTTAAGACTAAACCAGATAAGAAAAGAATTTCATTCTCCTAACATATATCTAAAAAGAAATTTTCTGCTTAAATCTAGGAAATATACAGAATATAATATCAAAAATTGGAGGATGAACAGTAAAGCCCAGAGTGATTGGCAAATAACCAAGCTTCCCCTCCTCGGACTGTGTTGTGTTCAATATCCAATTTGACAGGTGAGAGAGGCTGGAACAGGAGTCCTCGCTGTAACGTCTCGTGTTGTCACTTGCCTCAGACTGTTGCTGTAAAGCTTGTTCCCCTTTCATCCTTGTTTGTATCTTCTTTGTTAACCATGGGTGGGTAGAATCGTCTGGGACCAGTAAACAAAGGTACTTAGTGGGTCCCTGAAGTCGGGATCTTTTCTTCCTGTCATCTCTGACGAAATTTCCATAGGGGGTTGATTCTAGCTAAGACAGTGGAATGGGGAAAAGCGGCCATTCTTTCACTGGGGAAGTTTTTGGAGATTTTCACAGGGGAATGCTCTTGGAAGGGGTTTTCCATACCTACTATTTAGGCTTCCGACCATATTTCACGACCTCCATCAATTTATCCTTTATCTTTTCGTTGTTGCGGGTCAGTTTTGGCTCCTGAAAAAAGAAAAGGCTTTTAACTTGAACAAGGTTTTCTTCTTAGGGTTAAATCGCCTCTTCTTGCTGATAGGGATAAAGACTGGGTTCAAACTAATTTTTCTCTGCGAAACCTGCCGGGTTGGAAGGGAAGGGTTTTATTTGGATAGTCAATCGCTTTTGGAAAGTGGAACACTTAAAATTCACTGCTCTGGCAAAAACCCGCGCTCTTAACCAGACGAACTACAATCCACTCGCTATAATCACTTCTTTCTCTTTCTCACAATGCTCATCGCTAAATCTTCTTTCTTCCACACGGTTTTAACTTTTCTCTTTCACGCGGTATATCCCAGACCCCCAAGGGGTCGAAAAATTTGAATTTAGCAAAATTTTAAGTTTGAAAGCATTACAATTATGATCTTTAACTCGGTTAAACCTTTTTCTGCCTCGCAGGTGTTTCCAGGGTGGGGCCATAAAGTAAGTATAGGTTTTGTAGTATTTCTTGCTTGAGCTATTTTGAGTTTGCGTGAGGGAGATAGGGGAAAGTTTTGCGAGTGTAGCTTGTTTCCCGCGGACTGAATTGTTGTGGCGTTTCACTGGGAAATTTGGGAAAGAATATGGGTTGGGAAGGGACACTTATGAATCATAGGTGGAAGGAAAGGAGGGAGACAGTCCATTAAGATTATCCTTCCCTCCATTTCTCCCATCCCTAACTTTTTTATCTTCTAGGGTCTTTCCCATTGGTCCTCTCTTCGTAATCTTTCTGACCCTGCTCCTTGTGTCCTTCCTTTTCCTGCTCCTCTCGTCTTCTTCTGGCCTCTCTTATCCTCCTCATTCTTCTATCTTATCCCTTTATCGGTGTTACATCCTCCTCCAGAAAGGGCCTGGGGTCGCCTTTTCTTCTTGATTGTCCTTTCCCATTAATAATCATCATTACGGATTTATTTTCAGGCTCCAGCCTTCTTTTTTCTACGTAGCCGTTTTAATTTTCGTTTTTTTGTGTTCTTTTTGGGAGGCATAACATTTCTCTCCCTTTTTCGCCCGTATCTTTTGGTTTAACGATTTGATTTGGAAATATAGGGCAAAAAGAGGCAATAAATATTTTTAAAGGGATGATAAGTATCTGAAGAAATTGATGCCCATTTCAAATCTAGGAAGGGGGCGTGGGCCAACATAGGATCTACAAACTATCAATCATTCATAAAAAGTCAAAATGGTGACATCGGTGAATCCTTTTCTGGCCCGGGGGATCACCTTGGGCCTCCGCTTGTCAAATGGACCAAGGGGAAGTTGGCCCCTGATCGTATAAAACCAAATACCCATCAGTTTGTTGTTGATTCCCCCTCTTAAACATTGGGACCAAATATATGGCCCATCAAACTGGGGGCCACATACCTTCGAGACCTTGTGAAATGGGGCTTTTTCTTGTTCTCACTGCTCGAACGAAAAACAAAATAGGTCTTTCCTCCCCCGATTTTGGAAAATTCCCTTGCTTGGCCCTTTATGTTTTGCCCCTCGCTATCGCCTCTCCTACCAAAGGTTTTTTGTGGTTTTCCATTCCTAACTGTTTCTCCTCTTGCCAAATCTCTTATATTAATCCGATCCTCTCCTCCTACGGATCTTGTATCTACTTTCCCTGGAATGAATCCTCATTTCCCCTCCTGTCCTTATTCCACAAATTGGTTTGATACATAATCAAGGCCATCCTCGTTAGGGGAGGCTCTTATTAACCATTGTAACAGTATTGGGGGGTGGAAGACCTATAGATACGGGATATAACGCGCCCGAATTGATAGCCGATTGGGGCAAAGCCCTTCAGTATTATCGTTTCCCTCAATCTTCGGGTGTCCACCTTTCTCACGTGGGAGAGACCAAGAAAGAATTCCGATATCACAATGTTAATTAAATCCCTACAACCACCATTTTGGGAGGCATTTGTAAGGCCAAATCTATCCTATCTTCTTATCCCCCCACGCCTTATCAGTAAGCCTTAATACAACCCTGGCTCGTAAAATTTAATTCCAGGCCCATTGTTTCCCAGAGGACAGAAGCATGTGAGGGGTCCACTATTTTCTACGTATATCCTTCTTGTTGCATGCGTCTGGCGAGCTTCCCCTCTCCTCCCGTCTTCCCTAGTCTGCCCCAAAGGCCATACTAGGTGATTTCCAACATACCGTGTTAGAAACGTAGTCGCGGAAATTACTTTATATACTTAAGATGTATTTGGCGTTTCTGAATTCCCTTGTACAGAAGGCCAATTCCCATACTTCCTACTGCTGTAGCATAAATCCTCCGTGGGGGAGAAAGGTTTGGTACGGCCAATGCCTACCATTCCGATAATTCACTCCTGCCCACAGGGTCCCTAGGACCCACCTTAAGTTCAGGCTGATACCCACATTTGGACTCTACAGTATTCCTTAACCTTAACCTTTTTGGAATACCCAGGGGAAATAGTATTTCTCCTCTACTCTCTTTTTCCAAGTTTTTATGCTACCACACCCCGTGTTTCCTGCAGCTAGTGGAAACCGTGCAACTGGTTCTATCCACCACGGTAATCATAACTTATCCGGAACATCGTACAGATAAAAGGGGGTTTTGCTTTCCCACAGCGTACAATGGTGATGCCCCTTTTTATTAGAGAAGTGTGTGGTGTTTTCTGGGGATTCCTATTCGGCCCCATTGGTTAACAATTTCCCCTAAACACGGGGGGACATTTCTGTTGTTCCTTTGATGAAAATTTTTCCGACCTCAGAGCGAAAATCTATTTGAAGGGAACCTATACTGTCCTTCTATTCTTAACCAGGACACATTAGATGCCGGGTGCCTACTCAAATAAAATTATAGCATTATTTCCTTTTCCTTTTGTTATTATGTGGGGGAGAGAAACCTGGTTTACCAGAAATGGAGATTCCCACCGAAGGCCTACGCGGCACCCGGTTCCTGGCCTGCCTATTTCTAAAATGAAGCAAGAGTTGGTTGTCGGTGGAATGGATAGTACCCTCCTTTTGTTTAGCCGAAGATGGGTGTTTCTTTAAACTTGCCCAAGCAGAACACCACGGTATCATTCCTTTTCGATCCGTGTAGTCTATCCCAATAAATCCATCTCCACCCTCCTGAAGTTGTTACGGGACACGAAAGAGAAGGTTGGGTTTCTTCTTATTCCTCATCGCGTCAAGTTGGGTAACAAAAACCTCTTTTCCCCCCCGATTCCGTAATTACTGGCCGTCTCTTGGGTTTTTGTTCAACAAAGAATTCCCTTTGCTGTACAGGATTTAGTTTTGTTGCTGGCACCGCCACCTAATTTCTCCTTCCCAAATGTTCCCCGAAAGCCCTTGGTTTTTTGTCCCTTTTTCCGTCCCCAGAGGAAAGGACATTTCTTTACAAAATCCGTACAAAGGGTTTTGCCCCTACACCTCTTTGTTGAATCTTGATGCCCGTTGCGCGGGCGAAGGTCCTTTATGAGGAGCCGAAATAAGAGAAAGAAACAAAGTAACCCTTGTTGTCCCTTTTCCTCCACAATCTCTAGAGGAGGGACCGAAAACGTCGTTCAATCGTTCCTCCCTTGGGCCCGGTCCGGGCTATTCCTGGTCTCCTATTCCTTGAATCCTAAAGGTACAACACAGCCTGAATTGTAGGAAGTACCACTTGGTAATTTTATCAAGGCTTTTTATTTTTCCATCTAAAAGCCCATGAGCACTTGGTCTTCAAATTTTCAAAAGGTGTTTCTGGCACGTTATCTTCCAACACAACGTCGTCTAGGTAAGAAAAACTTTTTCACGGCCCTACCAGATGGTTTAAAGGCCAAGTCCCCATGGTTACGAGCATAGAATGTGCTTGGGCGTTCTTGTGGCCGAACAATTGCAATCGATGGGACACCAAAAGGCCCCTTTCCATGCGCTAAATGCCATCAAAACTTTTGCGTCTCCTCTTTCTATCTCCTAAAGGCGTTGTATCAATCTCCAGTTAAATCTACAGATGTAACAGTATGTACGCCCTAGGGTAATGGTAAAAAATCCACTCGTCGATTGAAGCGTAAGGAAACACGTCCTTTGAACGCTAATGAGGAGTTGAAGGTTACGTAAAATCAACAAACTCTGTTTTGTGCTGTTTTTTAGCCACCCACCGAGTAACGGAAAACGAGTGGGGGGGGCTGTAACAGCTATTGATGTAACCCTTCTTCAGCGCGAATCCAGGTGGAAATCATCGATTCCCGCAAATATCTTTGTTGCGTAATCGGTAAACTTGTTTTCAGAAAGATGACTCGTAGGGGCAATCCCAGGTAACAGCTCAAAATCCCATTAAATTTTGAAATTCGGACAGACGGGAACAGCATCATCAATCTAGTGGCCCATACGTCCATGGTAGTTCCAATGAGGAGCCCTCTAAGCAATCCTTCCAGATTCTCTGGGCTTTTTTCGAGAAGACAAGGTTCTCCGCACCTCCCCAGCCATCTTCTTTTCGACATCTTTCTTCCTTCAATGGATTTCTTTTGTACATCTTCGCCTTAACTTCTGTTCCCCCTCCCGTAACCCTTTTTGAGCAGTGTGCTTACATGGGCGGCAGAAACTTGTTTCCCTCTTGATTGTCCTTTTCGTCCCCTGGTCCCTTTCCACTGTGAATTGGTTTCGCCTAATATCGATACCTTCCTTCCTAGATTTCACACCTTTATTCAGATAAAGAATTTGGATCACTCAAATTTATATATAACTCCTGAGGATAACTGCGTGTTTCAATCCCCTCCAGATCACCTGGGAATATTTGTATTGGCCTCCCACATACCAATGGTCCTTTTGGTGAGCTGGTGGGTCAGTAATGCCACTCGCTGGTCCCCCAATTCCGAAAATCATCCTTGATTTCCAGTTCGGTCGAGTTTTAGGGAAGATTTAATCCCGCCATGATTTGAGCTAGGCAAAAAACCATCTTCTTCGATTAATCTCTCTTTAATATTGTAATCCTTTAACTCTTTCTTCCAGACATCAAATGCCATCTTTCTCCTCCATGTTCATGTTTTTCTTCCGAAATATCCAAATCTTCGGAACTAAACGTATAAATCCTAATTTATTCTGTATCTAAAATTCTCTTCCAAATTTGAGGGTGTGTGTTTGAATTTGGATCTGGCCCCCATGTCTGGGATCAAAGTTGCTTGTGAAACGAGTTGGAGGGGACGGGATAGCTACTTTCCACCCATGTGTCTTTCCTTTCCTCTTCACGTTAGGTCTGTCTCCAATATGAGATCCTCCCCTTAAAATTTGTCTTCGTGGTTTCCATGTCCGGGCAACCACTGGGCCCTTTTGCCCACCCTATTGCGAAATTTCGAACTGAAGAGGCATGTCCTTTTTCCCCTTGGGGTTACAGACAGATCGACTTCCTTCCGAATTAGGAAACGAGGGTCAAACTCGCGGCCCCGTGGTACGTATTAAAAACTGACCAGGCGGCCTTCTAATGCGAAAGATCTTACCGCTGCGTTAACGTTTTTAAAACTGGGCAAAGGGGCCATCCCCTACAGAAAAGAGCTATAATCCGCGTTGACGTACGTTTTTAACTGCAAGGCGGCGGCTTCCTCGTAAAAAGAGCTCATCCCGCAAGCACGTGGGGTGGTTTGGCGAAAATTTTGGTTCAGAAATCCTTAGCCCTCCTCCCTCCCTCTAGCCCCGCCGGGTTTAACTGCTCCCCCTTTTTCTGAGGTCCTCATTATCTTTTAGTAGATTCTTCCCCCAGTCATGAAATTCTCCTAACCCAATAAGATTTCCTTGTGGGGGATCGGCAAGATCGGAATGTCATATCTCTCATCTTCCTTTATAGAACATTTTTTTGCAGAAAAGAAGTTTTAAAGTTATGCGGGGGAATTAGACAAACGTTGTACGTTGGCTACCTAAAGATATCCACTATTCCTCTCCATCCAATCATCTTCACTGGATGGGTTAGTGCAGTAAGTCTTTTTCAATGAGGCGAAGAAATAACTGTAAATTTCCCTTCCGCTTTCGACACCGTTTGGCCCCTTATATGTTCACCCTGTACTACTAATCGGGTCTACGAAAGGGTATTTTTAGTTTTCTCCCTCGTTTTTTTCACCAACTTTTGTTTTAGCGCCGTTCGGGGCGGTGACAAATGACCTAACGCTAGATAATCCCGGGTGTCCACCAAAAACCTTTGGTCCCTTCGCCCTCCCCTACGACTCATTTAGATGGACGCGGTAACATTCGTGTAAAAGTGTGTGTCCCAAGCCCTAAAAATTGCTGCGGGAAATTTCTTTTCTCCTTAGCTTCCCATTTCTTTACTCTATCTCTAAACTTTCTTCTCACTCG
>JABUQX010031899.1:0-12500 GCA_015478945.1 Trachelipus rathkii
CTGTTGTACTTCGTTCAGTTGGAATTTGGGTGTTTTAACCGTTTTCGCGTTTATCGTGAAACGCTTTCGCGTTTCGTGCGCCGCCATATATATATATATAAGTATCTCACTGCATATATATCTATATTAGTAGTGAGGGGAATGTTTTATTAAAAAGCATGGCGACGGCGTTGCTCCATGCCAATATCAAAGCATCGATTAATTTTTTTAAAAATCGATCTACCGATTGCTGCTGTATATATGTAGCCAGCCTTAGCCAACCAACGCTTGTATAATAACCCATATATATATATATATATATAATAACTATATATATATAATATAGCAACTATATATATATACTATATATGTATAATATATATATATAGGAACTACTCCTTTAAATTACGAGTTAACCGATATATACCGAACGAACAATGTAATCGATTTTTTCGAATATTTCAAGGCTAAAGTGCGACAAGGTTGCCAATGAGGTTTTTTTTTTTTTTTTTTCAAGGATAAATTCGATGAAGCAAAGATTTGAAGGAATGAGGTCTCTCGGCCTCAGCTTTGAGGACGACAGGGGACTTCAGTACCTCTGTCCTCCGTGTCGACCGCTTAAAAAAATATATATATAAAAGTAAAAATAAAAAAAAAATTAACATATAAAGTAGCATGATAAAAAAAAGCAACTTGTGAAGTATACCGTGTTAAAATAAGGAGTTTTAGCTAACATGTGACACTGCTGGGCTGCACGAGCAGAAGATTTCTGCGATTGATCGATATTTTGACGTTTTTGTAACTACCTTTTAAAGGACATATCTATATATCTTAACTATATATATATATATATATATATATATATAATACAAAAATATATCTGTTTCTGTATTTATATTTTTAATACAATTTATGTAGCACAGATATAATTTGAAAAGATACATATATATATAACCATAGCCATATATATATGCTGCTAACAACAACCAACAATATATGCATATGTAGCATGTATATATAAAATTATTGGTAACAAAACTGGATTTATTTGCTTATTACTCAAAGGAAAAGGAAAATAAAATATAATTGATTTCTGCTTCCTCGCATTCAGTTAGGCTTAATGACTTTTTATATGCATTATCGAAAATATAAGCTTTTTAACAAACAGTTTGGAGATCGCTGGCGTAGTGTACCGTGAAGGGTTTAGTGGTTCAGTTTCGTTCCAACAAATCTTGCATTGCTTTCTTACCGCTACAGTACCGACAAATCATTATGAGCGGCGTAAAATTTACATTCGACACACACACACATAGAGTTACAGTGTATATATAGCAGAGCAGTATATATATATATATATATATATATATATATATATATATATACATATATATATATATATATATATATATATATATATATATATATGTATACGCACAGCTGGATCATTCAAGTGTGAACTCCACCTACAATAATCAACACTTCAATTACAAAGAAACAAACTCATAACAAAAACATTCTACAAATTAACATAAACGGATTATATAATAAAAACAAAGAAATAGAAATCTTCCTAAAGCAACATAACATACACAAAGCAATAATTCAAGAAGCACACCTACCCGAAAACCACCCAGAACCAAAATTTTACGGATACGACTCAATTTATACACCACAAGTCCCTAAAAATCATACACTACTAACTCTTATTCATAACTCACAGTCATACACAAACACAACCTCACTCACAACAGCATCACTAAACGACAACATCTCAAAAATTCAATCCTTCACCACAATGATAAAAAAAATCCACATAACATAATAAACATTTATATGCCTCATCACACCTCACCTCATTGCCCCATAAATTGCACACCAAATCTAACACACATCACAAAATGGAGTAGATTTCAACGCCCACCACCCTATATGGTACAAAGACCAAAACTCAGACCATAGAGGAACCCACTTAATATCTAATATAGATCACCTAAACATCCTCAACAATAGAAATTTCCACACCAGAATTCCACCCCAAACTAACCAGTCAAACACATCCCCAGACCTAACATTTTGTTCACCAAATCTACACACAAAACTCCAATGGCAAACACAAACAGAACCAAATTCCGACCGACCATCTCCACATAATTATAAAATACCAAAATACTAACAAAATAACCACTCTTTCAGGAAAACATATACAAACTACAAAAAGGCGGACTGGACAAAATTCTCTGAACTCATAGAAAACAGCATACAGCCTATAACCATCTCCAATACCTCAACACTAAATACATCTGTCCAAAACTTCACTTCACTAATTCAAAAAGCAGCTAACCAAAACAATAATAGAAAGTGGAACACAATAAAAATTCTGAGAAATGCAAAAAAAAAAAAGAAAAAAAGAAACTACCAATCTCCCACACATGAATCCATAAAAAATCCAAACTCTCAACTTCCACAAACAACAAAACAACACGCAAACCTCCTCGCTACACACTTTGCAAAACAAAGTCATAAACCTACCCACCCACATAACAGGAAAATATTCAAATCCCTTAAGAAAATAAAAGTAATCACGACCAAACAATGGAAATAACACCAAATGATATAAAAATAATACCATAAAAACCCTTAAAAACTCACCAGCAACCAGACCTGACAACATCTCAAATATACACCTCAAATACTTAGGTAACACCGCACTAACCCATTTAGCACACATTTACAACTGCTTTATTAAACTAAACTTTATTCCCTACATCTGGAAAGAGAAATCATCATTCCAAAACTAAAACCAGGAAAAGACCCCTCAAACCCCTCCTCTTATCGTCCAATCTCACTCCCATCCACACTATGTAGACTCCTAGAAAAGCTCATACTAAACATAATAAAACCACACATCACAAAAAAGCGTTTCAACACGGTTTCCAGCAAAGCCACTCAACCACAACTGCTCTCAAACACCATTCAACCAATAATAAATAGCTTAAATCTCAGGCCCCACACAAAACACTACTTATAGCAATTGACATAAACAAAACCTTTGATACAGTCCCAAAACACAATCTAATCCACAAAATAATACAATCAAACATCCCCATTAATTTAAAGACCCATCTTCCTGCCAGGAATAACAGCCCAAATACAGATCAACAACAAAAAATCACGTACAGTTAATATCAAAAATGGCGTACCTCAACGAGCAATCCAATCCCCTAAATTGTTCAACTTATTCACAGCCGACATACCAAAACCACAAGTACACCACACAAATATAACAACCCATGCAGATGACATCACCATAACCACCACACACCAGAACTTAAACACAACAATTCTTCTGACTCAACAATACATCAACCAAATTCAAACTTGGCTAGCTGACAACAGAATGTCTGCATCACCTAGCAAATTATCTATCACACTAATTACAACAAACCACCAACTTGGCACTACCAACCCCCAAATCTTTTTAAACAACATAGCTTTCCTAATAAACAAAATACATAAAATTCTTGGGGTAACACTGGACACACACCTAACCTTCACGAAACACATTGAAAACATAACAACATCAGCAAATAGGAAACTAAACATAGTAAGAATCATAGCTAGCACGGACATTAATAAAATAAACAAATATCACCATCTACAAACAATACATCCTTCCAACACTAAATTACGCGTCACCTATATGGCACCCATTACTAACCAAGGAAAACATGAGAAAACTTCAAACCACCCAAAACAAGGCGCTCAGAATTATAACCGGTTGCACAACTACAACTCCACAACAACACTTACATGAAGAAACAAAAAATATTACCCATAAATAAACATTTAGATATGATAGACACACAGTTCTACGCTAAAATACAAACACCTCAACACCCATGTCACACTGCACTTTCCAACCCTACTAACCATAGGTTAAAACAACCTCTATCTTCCCAGCCTTATTATACAAGCAAATCCTAAACAACATCCGGCCCTCACAGGGCAACATCTCTCATACAAAACAAATACACATACACACACACACACACCTGTAGACATACACACACAAACACACACACACACACACACACACAAATTACTGAAAATTATTTAAGAAACCGACAAACAAACAATATACTAAATTAACATCCACCAGAAATTGCATCTGAATTAGACTCTCTTTCTGTAACAGTCCAATCATCTTTGACCAAACTAAGATGAGGCCACCACCCAAACCTGCAATATTACAAATACAGGTTTAAACTTAACCAGACCACATCAAATATCTGCACAAAATGCAACCAGGCCCGGAGACTGTCTCTCACTTCCTCCTAGAGTGTCCAGCTAACCATCGTCCCAGAGCAATCTAGCACATCACAAATCTAAGCGATCTTTGGAGGGGACCGGCTGCGGCGGCGGGGTATCTTAGCGAGGTGTGACCACTCCGAAGGGAGGGTGGCCGGGGTGAGAAAGTAAAAAATTCTATATATATATATAGAAAGATAGCAAAGGTAGTGAGTAGAGTTAGTTAGTATATATTATACATATATATATAGTATATATATATATATATATATATATATATATATATAAGTTATTATTATAGTTATATATATATATATATATATATATATATATATATATGAGGTAGAGTAAAAAAATACCGAAACTTTTAACTAAACTTTATTACAACATATTACACAATAGCGCCTTCAAAGTACCTTCCTACGACTGTCACACACATATATGTATTGGTATACTTCTGAATAGAATTAAAAGTATAGAATATGGATTATATATGAAGATGACATTTTTACATCTAGTGAGATGAATGGTTAATATTAATATCGGTGTGAGGCAGGGACGTATTATGTCTCCATGGCAATTTAATTTGTATATTAGTGAGGTGATGAAAGAAATTAAGTAGGGTGGCAGGGGAGGGGTGTCATACTGATGAAGAATGGTAGAGATTGGAGGGTGCCTTGCTTATTGTGAGCACGTGATTTGGTGCTGTGTTATGAAGAGGATGAAAATTCAAGAAAATTGGTTGATTAGGTTGAGCCGAGGCAAAGGTTGCTATCAACTTTAAATATCTGCTCAACATTTCGACATGGTCGGAAAAACATAAGAGCACACTTTCCCTCAACTAATACACTACCTACTGTAAAGTGAAAGAACCTTCCCATTAAAGGGATATAGAGGTTCAGTGGTAATTAATACAATACAATACATGATATAGCAGTATATATATATAATGGTTGTTATATATATATACATATATATATAGTTATTTTTATAGTGTATATATAAAAAATTTATATATATATATATATATATATATATATATATATATATATATATATACTACTCATCAAAAATAACGCACCGCTAGGTTAAATGTCACTCGCAGGAACGGGAAGGCTCCTAACCTCATGAAACCCCCACACCAACACAAACGACAGCATCAGTGTAACTATGTAACCACCCCACAGAGAATTCGCTGCAGTATTGGTGGCGTCACCTTGACAAATTTAGGAAAACATAAACCACTTAACTAGGCCTGGTAGAGGTGGTGGTAGGTTATGTCGGGGGTATAATCGAGCGAGGGATCATTCACGTACGAAGCGACTCCGATAAACATGGAGAGGATAGTGCATCAACTGTCAACAGATCGCGTGGAGATAACACTCCACGCCGAAGGACACGGGTACCGGGCACTTGGTCGACGGTTCGGTGTAGTGTACACAACGATTGCACGGGTGGTCCAACGGTTCCATGAAACCCTGACACATGATCGTCGGCGAGGACAAGGTAGTCCCAGGGCCACGACACCAGTGGAAGACCGATTTATACGTTTGCGTGCATTACGAGAGCACCACACAACAGCACGACATCTGCAGATACAGCTGGCGGAGGTACACGGCACCAGGGTGAGTGACAATACAGTGCGTCGACGCCTTGCGGAACATAATTACCGGCCCCGGAGGCCTGCCATAGGTCCACCGCATACTACGGCACATCGAAGGGCGCGACTGGCATTTGCCCGAGAACACATCCATTGGACGGTCGACGATTGGGCAAAGGTGCTCTTTACGGAAGAGTCGAGAGTGTCTCTGTGCGCCTCGGACAGGCGTGCTAAAGTATACCGACGACCGACGGAGAGGTTGGCGCAATACAATATGCTGCAGATGCCGCCGTTTGGAGGTGGGTCGGTTATGGTCTGGGGAGGCATCTCTTTATTGGGGCTTACGGAGTTGCATATCTTCGATGGATGCACACTTACAGCCCAAGGTATACCACGGACATCCTCGAACCATATGTCGTGCCATATGCTCCCTACATCGGTGACTCTTTCATCTTAATACATGCCAATGCAAGACCACACAAGGCCCATTGTGTGAATGAATACCTTAGGATTGTTCAAATTACGTCGTTGGAGTGGCCAGCATATAGTCCGGACCTCAACCCAATTGAACATTTGCGAAATATCCTGAAACGTCAAATCCGACAGCTGCAACCCCCTCCACGGACCCTCCCGAACCTGCGACAGGCACTGCACGACGTATGGAATCAAATCAGTCCAGGATATTCGCCCACTCATCGAGAACATACCAGGACGGTGTCAGGCAGTCATCCGTGCCAGATGGGGCCATAAACGAACTGAGACAGACCCAACACTCCCTGCGCCGTCGCCGTACGTACCTACATTGTGTGGCGTTTGCAACGCCGAACCTCCGAACCCCTACTGCGACCTCGGCTGCATCTTGGCTCACACTCTATCAAATCTAACTACGGTTCTGGGGAAGAATTCACAATGTTATTGTCATTGTCCAATGTAAACTGTCTTCGCGTTCTTCAACCTTTTCACCCTTCTCGCCACGTACGCTTGTGGTGCGTTAATCTTGACGAGTAGTATATATATAGTAAGATATGGTTGCTATATATATATTGGTTATATATATATATATATATATATATATATATATATAAGATATAGTTATATATATATATATAGTTATAGCAATATATATATATATATATGTTATATATATGTTAATATATATATATTATATATATATATATATATATATATATATATATATATATAGAGGTAGCAGTATAAGGAAAAATTTCTCTATTCACTATTATATATATATATATATATATATATATATATATATATATATATATATATATATATTAGTTTTTGTTATATATTTATATCTATATATATATAT
The DNA here is from genome assembly GCA_015478945.1 of Trachelipus rathkii. Lineage (NCBI taxonomy): Eukaryota > Metazoa > Arthropoda > Malacostraca > Isopoda > Trachelipodidae > Trachelipus > Trachelipus rathkii. Next base: position 7,221 of record JABUQX010031899.1, read on the forward strand.
ATATAGCATATAAGTATATATATATATATATATATATATATATATAATTTCTGCAACCCTCGAGGCCTTTACACTAATTCCCACTTCGTCGAACACCACCTCTCTTCTAGATTACATCTCTTGTTCCTGACCAAAACACAGGTGGTTTTAGTGCTCTGATAGCAAGCCTTACTATGTTTCCTCGTACTGTCTCTATCATCAATTTTCAGCCAAAATCGGATGTTGCACATATATACGCAATGATGTAATCTGTTCACGTGTTTCTGATTTTCTTTTTTAATTTTTTATTATATTGCTTGATCTTTCATTTCAATCTAAACTAAGTTCATCTGCTCTGTCTATTTATTACCTAACTTTACTGACTATAATAAATTCTTTGACTATCTAAGCTACTAAATTAAACAAGTTTTCTCTTCTCTTTTCTCAGATATCATAACTTTGGGTGATTTCGATGTTCCTCTAACTCTAATGATACATGTAGTGAACTTGCCTGACATTTCTCTTTCCTGAATGACCTTGAGCAGTTTGTCTATCTTTCAATTCGTATCTTTGATCATCTTGGAGATAAACCCAACATTCTAGACGTTTCTTAGCTTTCAATCCTTCTCTGTGTTCTGTTAAACACTTAACTCCTTTGGGTTATTCCTATCATCATTTTATTTCTCTTTCCTCTTCTGCCTCTTTAAGCCGTTTGGAGGAAAGACCAACTCCTATGGTGATGAAACGTTTTAGCATTTCGGTACTTCAAACTGGTTGGACTTTCGGTCTTACTTCTTTGATTTCCTATGTAATGACTACTGATTCCATAGGAGGTGTTCCTCGGAACGTGCAGAACGCATAACCGAGGTGATTCTCTCTGGCATGGAGGAGTACTTTCCATAATCTTTCCCTTAAACTAAACCCAACAAACCATGGTTTAACTCTGCTTGTTCTCATGATATTCGCCGCAGAGACGCTCCTTTCAAGAATTATCACCATCTTCAAACTCTAGAAACTCATACTATTTATATTTCATCCCAGAATAGCGCAAAGTCTATTTATTCTCCATGAGACTAAAAACTATTTCCACCATAGAAAATACAATGATCTTTATGGTACTTCTTCCTCTCTCGTCCTTTCAGGCATTTTGAACAAAATATCAACTCTAAATTTGCTTTTTCTTCTTTCCCTCTAGTATCTTCTGATAACACAACTGTTGAAGTTGAACCTCCTGTTGAAACCGAACTCTTCGATCAAACTTATGAATCTAACTCAACTCTTGATGAATCCTGAACTTTTCCTCCTCCTCCACCCCCTCCAACTCACTTATGACTAACATTACAATTTCTTATAAAGATGTGTTTACTACTCTGTCTGAGCTTAACGTTACGAAGGAGTCTGATCCTGACGACAATCCTCCCATGATTTTAAAACTTTGGCTTCTGATCTTGCTCCCTGCATTGAAAAACTGGTTCGTCTTATTATTTCCATTTCGAGTTTTAACTTTTGCTGTTAACTTGCGCTTATTCAACCTGCTCTGAAAAAGGGAGGGGACCCCCTCTCAACCCTCTGACTATCGTCATGTCGCTCTAACCTCCTTTCTTTCTAAAGTTTTCGAATCTATCTTAAACAGGAAGATTTAGAAATTTTAATTCTTCTAATGAAGTATCTGATCACCTGCATGGGTTTCGTAAAAAACACTCTACTGGTTTTTTCTTTTTCTTTCGTTTTTTTTGGGGAACATTCAACATTTCGGTGAATCTTTTGATCGAAACCATTCGACAGACTTGAACAAAGATTCGATTTCTAAACTTCCCTCCTACGGTATCTATTATTCTCTCTGATTTTCTTTCCGGTCGTTCTATAACAGCTGCTGTAGACGGCCACTGTTCATCCTTTAAATCTATTAATGGTGGTGTTCCTCAAGGTTCTGTCCTATCCCCAACTCTTTTTCTACTTTTTATTAATGACCTTCTCTATATCACTTTGTCTCCTATCCACTCCTATTCCGATGACTCCACAATTCATTGCTCCATCCAATTTTAGAGTTGACCCACTCAATAGTATTTAACACTTGCTATGATTGTAAACTTGGAGCAGGGGACCTCTGATCTTTCTCTTACCTCTAATTTGGGCAAAGAAAACATGGCAGTTTTCAATGCCTTAAAAACACAGATTCTTCATCTATCTACTCGACATAATCTTCCACAGAATTATACTATATTCTTCAACAAATACACAACTCAAACCTTTCTCTGTTCTCAATATTCTGGGCTTTTCCTTTTCTAGTGATCTTAATTATAAGGATCGAATTATTTCTTCTTTTAAACAAACTTCAAAGAGGTTGTGTGTTCTAAGACGCCTTAGGAATTACTTCTCACTACCCCAGTTGCTTGCTCTTTATAGGGGCGTTTTTAGTTCTTGTATCGAGTGCTCATCACCTATCTGGGTGGCTCGTGGCTCCACAAATACTGTTCTCCTTGATAAAGCAAACTCTAGGATAATTTTCCTTCTCTCACTAACTCTAAGATAATTCTCTTCTCTCATTAACTCTAGGATAATTCTCCTTCTCTCACTAACTCTAGGATAATTCTCCTTCTCTCACTAACTCTAGGATAATTCTCTTCTCTCATTAACTCTAGGATAATTCTCCTTCTCTCACTAACTCTAGGATAATTCTCCTTCTCACTAACTCTAGGATAATTCTCTTCTCTCATTAACTCCTAGGATGAATTCTCCTTCTCTCACTAACTCTAGGATAATTCTCCTTCTCTCACTAACTCTAGGATAATTCTCTTCTCTCATTAACTCTAGGATAATTCTCCTTCTCTCACTAACTCTAGAATAATTCTCCTTCTCTCGCTAACTCTAGGATAATTCTCCTTCTCTCACTATAACTCTAGGATAATTCTCCTTATCTCACTAACTCTAGGATAATTCTCTTCTCTCATTAACTCTAGGATAATTCTCCTTCTCTCACTAACTCTAGGATAATTCTCCTTCTCTCACTAAGTCTAGAATAATTCTCCTTCTCTCACTAACTCTCTACAATCTCTTTCAACCCGTGGAACTGTTGGCATCACTCCATTTATACTATAGATATTATAATGGAGACTGCCCATCTGAACTGTCTAGTTGACTACCTACTCCTTTGAGGAAAGTTCCTGCGCCTCGTCTTTCCAGACAGTCTCATAATTTTTCGGTTCAATTCTCTGACCCCAGACTTAACCGGTATGCTCAATCTTTCATGTACTCCACTGGTAAAGTCTGGAACACACTTCCTTCATCTATTTTTCCAACTTCCTTTGACTTGCACACTTTCAAACGCCGTGTATCGGGGCATGTCGACCTTTGAATTGGCCTTTGATTCTAGTTCTTCACAACTCCGGTGGAATTTGTTAGGACTCCGTCTTTTCCCGCCAGAATAATATATATATATATATATATATATATATATATATATATATATATATATATATATATATATATATATATATATATATATATATATATATATATATATATATATATATATATATATTTTGAGTGGATGTACAGAGATCGTCACTGCTCACTGGAAAGCGACAATGATGGGACAGGAGAACCCCTCTCAGAGACGATCTCTAAACCGAACTAGGAACGTGGAGGTGAGGAAAATGTCAAATCATATGCAGTAGTGGAAGAACAAGAAGGACTGTAGTAATGCTTGGAGGGGTGAACCTGTCGCAGGGACGATCTAAAAACCGAACGGGGAAATGTTAAATATTAAAATATTAAATCCTATATAGTAGTTTGAGTTCCTAAGGAAAGCAATAATTGAATTAAGACTGAGAGTCAGCTAGGAGATATTGCAGACGTTCATCAGGGGTCCAGAGCAGAGAAGGGGGAAAAATTTTGGCGGACAATGAAGAGTGCAGAGCAGTTTAAGGAAATATGACGAATTGTAGTAGGTGTATAAAGTTTGCAAAATTGACAAGTTGGAGGGAGTTCTTTGAACATGAGGTAGCTATGAGTAAAATTAGTGTGGCGCAGGAGGTTGAGTCGCCACCTCTCATACGAGAGGACGCTGATTCAAATCCTCCGCGAAGCAGTTGGAGTTTTATCTACCTGGGGAGAATTAAAACTCGACTGCGAACACGTTAATTAACGCTAGTTTAGGATGTCGGCCTTAAAGTTCCGATTTCTGTAGTCCCCCGTGTCACCCTTGCATAGGGGATTAAAGCACAAAGGTAGTTTATAAATTAATTATATATATATATATATATATATATATATATATATATATATATATATATATATATATATATGTATCTATAAATTATAGCATATGAACATCTATATATATATCTATATATATATATATATATATATATATATATATATATATATATATATATATATATATATATATATATATATATATATATATATATATATATATATATATATATATATATATATATATATATGTGTCGATTCGAGACAGAAATGGATGGGGGTGCGATTTCACATTATATATATATATATATATATATATATATATATATATATATATATATATATCGTGATAGAAATGGATGGGGGTGCGATTTATATATATATATATATATATATATATATACATCGCATTTTATACAAAAGGTTAGCCGCCTATGACATTATTCTACTTCGTACGGTAGCACAATTACATAAAAAAAGTTACCTGTTACGAATGATTTAAAATAAAATATAAAAATAATAAATTACTTACTTTATAATTAAATTGTAGGTTTTTATAATTTGTAGCTAAAGTCCATTCTTCTCGCTTTTTGACTTGCAAATAAGTCAATCACAAGATTGTCAAAAGATGGATTCTGGACAATATCTCTTTCTGTTGCAAGCGCAACGAGGGCATTCAGTCTTTCTTGCCCCATTGTATTCCGAATAACGGTTTTAATTCTTTTAATCTAGAAAAGCATCTTTCAGCTTCAACAGATGCCATTGGAGTAGTTATTAAAATTTTTAGCAACTTTAATGTTTCTTCAAAAGTCTGATCCATTCCATTTTCAATAATGTACTTATAAGAATCAAGAGCTCCTTTCAGGGAATAAAAATCTTCTCTAGAATATATAACTTGAAGTTCAGATTTGAGTCTCAAGATGTTAAAAAATGGATAAACAGTTACAGTCTTTTCAAATGCAACTGTGGGAAATGAGGTTCTATATAATTTAAAGTGTTCACGCTCGAAAAGTTGAGCTGATAGTAAATGATCACTAAACGAAAACCTCTCCTTAGACTGAGATATTATTATGTCACACACTT
>JABUQX010031899.1:20000-22500 GCA_015478945.1 Trachelipus rathkii
AGATATTGGTTGCAAAAAGTTGGTTTTCTATAGATATTAAACGTTAATAGGTTATTATGTTGTGTAATTTGTAAGTCTAAAAGAGGATCAAAAACGAACAGGATCGAAAGTAAATTTAATTGATGGGACTAAACTGTTCAAGTCATTAATGAAGGATTGAATCGGAAAATTATTAGGAATGATTGCCAATATATCGTCTATATAACGGTACCACGAATGTATTTGTGTATATATAGGAATTGAGGGAAGAAGACGGATTTCGTAAAATTCAAGATAAAGACAGGCGATGACAGGACTTAAGCTATTTCCCATGCTGGTTCCGAAGATTATTGGAATAATAATAATAATTTAAAAAAAGAAAACTTTTTGTTTCATACATATATTTATCAAGGTTATGAAATTATTTGAGGAAATAGGAAGATCGATATTGTCGAGGTGTAATGAGAGAAAATCTAAAAAATGGGGTAGGGGAACATTGGTAAAAAGGCTAACTATATCGAAACTAATCAAAGAATGGTCGGTGGGAAGATGGTTGCCGATTTTTTGTTTAAATTGTTGCGAATTTTTAATATGGGAGTTCGAAATATTGCCGAGTAAAGGAATTAGGAGTTTAGTGAGCCACTTATTAAGTTTGGTAAAGTTATCATTTTTACAAGATATAATTGGTCTTAAAGGGCAATTCTCTTTATGCAACTTCGGCACTCCGTAAAAATATGGCAATGAAGGATTTAATACTGTAACATCTTTGTATATCAATGGTGGAAGTAGTTTTTTAACATGATTTTTAAATACATATGTCTGGGAATTAAGAGGACTTTCTTCAAGTAATGAATAAGTATTCCTGTCATGCAATAACAACTCAGATTTCTCTATATATGTGGAATAATCCATGATCACAATACCAGCTCCTTTATCAGCTTTTCTTATAATAATATCTTTGTTTGATTTTAGACTATAGATAGATTTTTTTAGACGAAGCGGAAGATTAAAGTTTTCTTTTTTTAAATTATTTGTTATTATTGGAATTAATGGTTTATTATCATTAAATGTTGAAACGGTTAGGAGTTTGTTCTTTTTCGTAATGCCGGTTGAAAAACCTAAACCCAGACCAAGTAAGGTAAATTCATTGTCGTTGGGTGTATATGACGATAGATTATGCACTATATTCGGATTGGAGAATTTTTTCCATATGGAATTCTGAAATAATTGTGTTATTTTATTTTTTAAGTGCTGTCTATATCTCAGTACAGAGTTATGTATGCATGAATTTATAATATTGATGGTGTTAACGAAAAACCTAGGCGGCAATAATGCACGTAAGCGTCCGTATAGATGGTAGCAACAATCAAATAAGTAATTAGTTTCATGACGTAAGATATCGATACGATTAATAAGTATAATTCTATATATATCGGGGAAAGATTCTTGTTTGAAGTTACAATAGGTATTAGGTATCATTGATTTAGGAATAACTTTTTCACGAATGCACTCCCTAAGAAAATTAATTGACTCCTTGCGCATCACAGCTGAACGCTTCTGTTTTTCATATAAACGTGAGGTTATTTTAATAAGTGGCTCACTAAACTCCTAATTCCTTTACTCGGCAATATTTCGAACTCCCATATTAAAAATTCGCAACAATTTAAACAAAAAATCGGCAACCATCTTCCCACCGACCATTCTTTGATTAGTTTCGATATAGTTAGCCTTTTTACCAATGTTCCCCTACCCCATTTTTTAGATTTTCTCTCATTACACCTCGACAATATCGATCTTCCTATTTCCTCAAATAATTTCATAACCTTGATAAATATATGTATGAAACAAAACGTATTTTCTTTTAATAACCAATATTATAAGCAAATCTTTGGAACCAGCATGGGAAATAGCTTAAGTCCTGTCATCGCCTGTCTTTATCTTGAATTTTACGAAATCCGTCTTCTTCCCTCAATTCCTATATATACACAAATACATTCGTGGTACCGTTATATAGACGATATATTGGCAATCATTCCTAATAATTTTCCGATTCAATCCTTCATTAATGACTTGAACAGTTTAGTCCCATCAATTAAATTTACTTTCGAGACCCCTAATAATGGAAAAATTTCCTTTTTAGACTTACAAATTACACAACATAATAACCTATTAACGTTTAATATCTATAGAAAACCAACTTTTTGCAACCAATATCTGCATTCATTTTCCTATCATCCACAATATATCAAACATAACATTATATATAATACTTTTTTACGTTCCATTAAATTTACAGATCCCCTATATTATAGAAATGAAATCAACACAATCTATAATCAATTTCTCTCTCTTGGATATACCCTACATACTATAACAAGACAATATAATAAAGCTAAGAATCAATTTTTCAATAATATTCCTAATACTCCCTATATTCATCCTACCTCATTTAATTTTCAATTTTCCTGATACTTTGCAACGTAATCTTATTCACAATAATAATACTAAATCTGAACCATCC
>JABUQX010031899.1:45000-50000 GCA_015478945.1 Trachelipus rathkii
ATCTCCGCTCTCCCTTCATAATTACCCTGTGGTACAAGGGAAATTGTTGCATGGAATTCATACTCCAATGACTAAGTCCATAAATAATACAACAGTAGACCCATGAATGAATTAACAAATATATATTGTCCTGTATGATGGCCCTTCTGTCCTAAACATCTCAATTTCAGATATATAAGACATAATACAATCAATAACTTGAGAGGTCAAAATGCTATAGACCTCGTCTTTATAGAAGCCAGGCACAAATAACTACTCTTGATAGCCGCCAAGAACATTTTGTTTCATAGTGATATATCTAGAGATAGGTGTAAATAATGTTTGCAAATATGCTGTCATTTTTTGACATCAAAAAGAACAATGTAAAAGAGCTAACGGCTCTAGAAGTACTTTTCATGTTCCTATGAAGAATCAAAGTAACGGAGATATATATATAATATATATATATATATATATATATTAAATATTATATATATATATATATATATATATATTATATACTTATTATATATATATTAACAACTTAGAAGAGAAATGTTGACACAAGACTCCAAGAATTAGTGTTATAGATAATAAATATATTATCTAATTAGTAATTAAGAGATAATATATTACTTAATTACTTTACTTAAGATGGTCCTGTCATGCCATTACTATCAATAACCTGTAATAATAGCATTTACCTTTACAAGTTTCACCAATTAGGCAATGACATTCATTCAAAAGTGGGAATTGGACAATGTCTGTTACCAAATTATATATGTTTAATTTGTAAATTTTATACCTACTTATTAATTTATTTGTCAAATAATACAGATATAACATTACAAAACACATATTTAATTATCGATCATTTTATTTTTTTTCATCACAAATAGAAATTTTAAAAAAGCCCAAAAAAAGTCCAATTAAACCAAAAAAAAAAACAAAAACCCAAAAATCCCAGAAAAACCCACTAGGTTTTATTTTGGTCCAACCCTGTATTAAATATATGGACTCACGACGGTATCAACGAGAAATCTTAATGATGAATGATTTTTTATTTGTTGGAATAATATTTAATTAGTTTTCCGCCACTCACAGGTTGAGGGGTATGGGGGCCAGAAATTCCCATAGACGGATCGGTTAGTCCCTAAAATTAAAAAGGTTCATTAGTTTTTAAGGCAAAAAACAAATTTAGCTGAATCCGCGGATAGCGGAAGCTTCGAGTCCATAGGGTGAATATTATATATATATATATATATATATATATATTTAATATATTATATATATATAAATATATAATTTTTATATATTTAAAATATATATAATATATATATATATATATATATATATATATATATATATATATATATATAATAATACATAGTATATAATATATTATATATATATATATATATATATATATATTTAATATTATATATATATATATATATAATATAATTATATATATATATATATATATATATATCTATATATAATATATATATATATATATATATATATATATATATATATATATATATTATATATTGATGTTTTTTAATTTACTATAAAGTTTTACTTATTTAAAATTCTCCATTTTATTTAATTTTGCAAAAATAATTCAATTAAATAAATGACTGAAATAAGCCATTTAACAAATTGCTTTTATTTTTCTTTCTACCTTCACCCCAACCCCCATTTAGCCCTTACCCTTCACCCACCCCACCCCACCCACCCCCATCTATCCCTCACCCCTACCCCAATTTTTTTCTATTGTGAAAGGGATGAACTTTAAAATTGATAAAATTGTATTTAATGGAAGGTAAAAAATGAGATTATCTATTTATTTTTACATTTAAGTTATTAAAATAATAATAATAATAATAATAATAATAATAATAATAATAATAATAATAATAATAATAATAATAATAATAATAATAATAATAATAATAATAATAATAATAATAATTATAAATAATAAAAAGGGAAAGGAGAAGAAAGAAGATAATGGAATAGAAGGCAATTTTTTATTATTATTATTATTATTATTATTATTATTATTATTATTATTATTATTATTATTATTATTATTATTATTATTATTATTATTATTATTATTATTATTATTATTATTATTATTATGATTATTATTATTATCATATTATTTATTATTTTATTGTCAATTTTTTAGTGTTATTATGATTATTATTATTATATTATTTTTATTATTGTTATTATTATATTATTTATATTAATTATTGATTATTATTTATTATTATTATTATTATTATTATATTATATTAAACTTTTTTGGCAAAGCAATTTGTTCTTCCAAGTATTTATAAGCAAAGTTTCAAACTTAAACTGATTTAAAGTTTACGCCCACTAGGGTATATATATAATATATATATATACACAAATCCAAAATGAGATAAACATATTATATGTATATATATATATATAATATATATATATATTATTAATATATATAATGTGTTGTATGTATATATATGTATTATATATATATATATATATATTAATATATATAAATATATATTATTTTATAATAAATATTATATCTTAAATATATATGAATAATATAATATATAATTATAATATATATCAGGAGACACAAATCCAAAATGAGTATGACATTATTTAAACGTTTCGGTTCAGACTAAGAACCATCGTCAACTCTATAAACAATAGTAACAAACAATGGCAATAGTATAAAATAACTAGTACTAATATAGAATAAGTGATAAAATAATGATAAAAAAATAAAATAATAATAATAATATAAATTGCAATAATAATAACATAATAATCAGAATTATAGATAATATAAAAATCTTTAAAAATTACCAAAGTGAATAATAATAATAATAATAATAATAATAATAATAATAATATAATAATAATAATAATATAAAATAATAATAATAATAATAATAACGTACTTTTTACAAGTTTTTCAAATTGCGGCATTTCAGGTTTTTTTTATTTTCAAAAGAAATTTTATTAAGGACTATCGGAATATAAAAGAAGTTAAAAAACTTTTAAATATTATAACCAATATTTCCGCTGTATACTTCAGGCATGATCCACGGTTAACTAACTATTATTTATAATGCAGGTTACAAAAATAATTTTCTAAAAATAAAAATCTAAAAATTATTTTACATTAATTGTGAAGTTTAAAAAAAATAATTTTGATTGAAAAATCAAAGAAGCTTACATTGTTTTGCAAACTACACTATTATCATGATAACTAGGTTACCTTCAAAAAACTCAATAGTCTATTTCATTTATTCTCTTCTATTCATTCATTAAATTTCAACCTTCTAAGTGGCTTAAGTTTTTTAATAATAAGAGATTCTGCTATACGAAGAAAGTTGAAATTACCAACTTGAATAAAATTTTAAAACAACTAGCAATTTTCAACTGGTAGAAGGGATTGTGATCCGTCGTTCAATGCTCCCATATTTACTTGGTTTTATACCTGTGTTGCTAATTCGGTGTTCTTTAGAAGTGTTAGTTGGTGTATCCCATATAAGACGGAATTACAATATCCATACCTTCCTCTTTGCAATTAAATGATAAACAACTAATTCTGTATCCTCGAACAATGACCACGGTACTGAATATGAGGACACTCCCTATCGGTGTGTAATAGCTTCTAACATTTAATCTTTTCTCTGACTTAAACTGTACCTTTACAATTGAATGTTTGAATTTTCGTTCTTATCTCTTAGAAAGAATTTGTCAAATTATAATGAATTTAAAATAAAAATTATCTTGCTTTCCATGTTAAGTGAATTTTTATTTGAAGTTAAAATGTTGTTTTTAGTTCTTTAATAACCTTTTCTTTTTAATTTGGAGGGTAACCTTATTAATTAAGTTTTTTGTTATTCTTATTACCTCTTTGTTAAAGAGTTCCCACGTTGAAGTTATTTTATAAGCTCTGTGAATTAGGGTTTTAATAATAGATAGTTTATATCTTTCGGGTATATTAGATTCATAATTTGTGTATAAACCTTTATCTGTTCTTTTAACATTTACTTCTCTTTCAACTCTATCATTTTTAAAACAAAGTAAGATATCTAGGAATGCCAGTTTTTTATCTTTAACATCTTCATAAGTGAAGTTTAGAACGGACAGTTGTTTAAGTCTTTCTATGAAATTTTTTAAATGATTTGAATTTGAATTTGTCTCATATTGAAAACCAAATTATGAATGAAAATAACATTTAATCCGAAGACATATTTAAGATACGTCGATGACACTTTTGTCATATTTGAAAATTCAAATCATTTAAAAAATTTCATAGAAAGACTTAAACAACTGTCCGTCCTAAACTTCACTTATGAAGATGTTAAAGATAAAAAACTGGCATTCCTAGATATCTACTTTGTTTAAAAATGGTAGATAATAATAATAATTAATAATAATAATAAAATAATAATAAGTAATAATTAATAATAATATAATAATGAATAATAATAATAATAATAATAATAATAATAATAATAATAATAATAATAATAATAATAATAATAATAATAATAATAATAATAATAATAATAATAATAATAAAACGATTTAATAGCCAAAAAAATTTTAAATTTAACATACAAAGTAACTTCACAAATGTGTCAAAAAGTTCTATAAAAAGACACAACAGAAAATACTTCATCTAAACTTCTCCAGAAGAAAAATCATGTCCACTTCTCAGAAAGGGTGTCCATAAGTTCGAAAAACTCTAAAGTAGGGGGCTTACAGCCATCTTGGAGGTTCAAAGGTAAGAGCGTCGGACTTTCTCTCAGAAGTCGCTAGAGGAATCTTTTCTTTGAAAGCTAAGAACAAGCTATTCCTCTGAAGATCATCTTCTTCCAGGACTTAAGAGCTTTGTGAAGACTTGTATAATTGTGCAATATTTCCGCCTCCGAACCTCGAAGGCATCTTCAGGCAAGAAATGAAATGCCTCGAATTCGGAGGCGAAATACTTGCAA